>WOUH02000014.1:3081421-3094629 GCA_009936405.2 Stevia rebaudiana
ACGCCGAGTTACATCATAAACTTAAATTTGATCTCATGGAGCATGTAGCGAGAAACATGCCGGATTTGAACCCGGAAGATAACCAGGAAGATTAGATGTATTTTTTTCGTTTTTAATTTTATTTTATTTTAATTTTACGTTTTTATTTTTCGTATTTTTAATGTAAGTTTATTGTTCAATTAATTAAAATAATTAGTTTTATTAATGTTTTTTCATTTGTAATTTAAAAAACAAAAAAAAAGTAAGAGGGTAGTTTAGTTTCTAGGGTACCATTGTCACTACTTTATGGTACTTTACAGGGTAGTTAGAGGATTTGATGTGACATAGTGTGATTGGGTAATTTAAAGGATAGTTTACACGAATTAGACAACCACTCCTCTCACCCTAATGAGTACCAAACTTTACACTAAGCATATTGGCATGGTACAAATTTAAAAGATGGTATCTACTCACCCTCGCATAGAAGATTTGGAATTCTAATGAGTTAAAATGGTGTATATTTATTGGTTATTAAAAAGTTATAAGTATTTGACGAATGTCTTTAAAGTAGCTAAAAATCTTTTTAATACTTGTATGTACTAGTTCTGAAACTTATCATGTTTGTGATATCTATCTGGTACCCATATATGAATGAAATAGCCTAAATTATTATTTATCCTAACGACCTGATTTAAAAGCATAATATATATATCTATCGGCTATAACAAAACAGAGAAATGATAAGAAACAAAACCACCAAAGGGTGATATTGTCATTTGTTAAAAAGGACCAATGTCTAACACCATTAATAACCTCAAAATACCAATTAACCATAACCACTGATAATACTATCTACTTACTACAACTAGTCTTCGCATCCAGTTTTCTTGAATTAAAAAACCTTCCTAAAACTAAAACCCATCAAAAGCGGACAACAAACCCAATCCAACGTCCTCTAAGCTTCCACGTCACCACCTTTTTTCACAGCAGGGGTGCAGATTACCCAGACGACACCGTACGGGTCTTTCACTTTAGCCACGCGCCCACCACAACACGCGCCTTCTCCCTCGCTAATTTCACCTTCGGAAACCGCACCAGCCGTTACTGCCGTGTTAACGGCGTCTTCAATGTTTTCGGTCTCCAAACAGAATACCACTCCGGACCCCACAACTTTACCACTGTAAAAAAATGATAAAAAAAAAAAACAATTCATAAATTTTAAAAATTCCAAATAATCAACACTCAAATGGATATAAATTTTATTCATCGGTAGTAAATTTTTCACAAAATAACACAAACAGAGAACAATCTACCAGATATACGAAAGTTAGAATAAAAAGTTAAAAACTGCTAAAATAAGCGAAATTATAAGCATAATATAGTGAACACAACAAAGTTATATACGTATAATGTAAACAAACACTAAACACAGACAGCTCAGTATAAAGCAAGCGCTCAAAACAAAGTAAAACAAGAAAAAACAGATTAAGGCAAAGAGGAACGCTAAATCAAGCAGATCTTAGAAAAGGAACAACAAATACACTACACAGACAGGTATGAGTATCACAAGCATTCAAATAGTTTAATAACAGATAAAACAAATATTAAACGAAAGCTAAAAAGTAAGATATCATGAAATCCACAGCATATTATCCATAAACAAATGCACAATAATCAAATAAAAACAGAAGAGTAACACTCACGGAGCAGTTGAATCTTCGGAAACATCAGAAATGAGAATACTCGACGATCCTAGCTTGATCTCAGCAGAAATAAGAACCGGAAGCTCCTGATCAGCCTTCCTCTTCGGATGACTGACGCGATTAACCTCTTCGGCACCGAACGCAGATTTGTAAAACGCAACAGCATCGCTTACCTTCGACGACTCCACGAACAACTGCGGCTTCACCGCCGTAAACATCACCGTCTTCTCCATAGTCGCTCCTCCGTTAACATCTCCGGCCACAGGTCCGTCAGTCGCTTCCGTCGCCATTTCGAACAAGAATGAAACCCTAAGAGAGAGAAAAAGTAAGGAAAATGAAATGATAGAAGTTATTTCTGAGAATTGGTACGAGGGTGGTATTTTATAGAAGCGAAGAAGCGGAACCGTTTACGCCTGAAAATGAAATGTGGGTTTGAATTAGACTTTGGTATTAACCCCTATTTTTCGGGTGTTATTGCGGTTGTGCCACACACGATTGAGAAAACATCGAAGGGGTAATATCGGGATATGAAAATAATGGTTTCGGTAAAGGGCTTTTTGTTGGATTTAATTACAATGTGTGCCACTGACTTGATGCTAGGTGGATGAAATCCGTGGGACGTGGAAGACAGTTATGGTGCCACACATAGAGAGTATTTGGTGACCTGCCTAAAATTGATTTCAAACCAAAAAACTTTTGTTTTACGTGATATTATTATTATTTTTCTGTCATTTGCCTTTTATTTTTATATAAACTGTCCAAATTCTACAAAATAATATACATACTGTAAAAGAAACAGTTGAATGTCATCTGGTATTGTTTATTTTTCCGAACCGTTCCTTGGAATAATAAAAATCCAGAGCACTAAAAAGTGATGGTGAAAAAACAAATCATAAATAACTGAAATCCAACGGTTTTCATCAAATGAAAAACCTAACTTTTTTGTTTTGCTTCGGTTGTGTACAGAATCAGATTAAGTTAATTTAAATAGGACATAAATATAATTACCTTTAAGATAGAACTAAGAAACTATACCACGATAAAATGACGATATATTATTAAGAGTTAATTCAGTTGCAACTTGGTGATGAAAGGGACAGTGGTTTTAGAAATATTTCTAATAATAGATTAATAGAATGAGGTCTCATTCGTAAATGACAGTTTATAAGGACAGAAGAAAATGACAATTTGAGATTAACAGGAGCGAGTTTGACGACTCGTTAACCAACTAGCTCACTCTTTCTATAGCAAACCAAAGGGTAGGGTTGAACTACTCTCTCTACCACATAATCCTATTGTGATTAGACCTTGACCTGAAATTTCTCAATCATTATACAGTAGACACTAACCTAGTCTAATAGCTAGACACCCTTAACATCACTTGTGATGGTTAAAATTCGAGGATTAACTATTATTCTGGTCCTGAAGACTTAGCCTAATGGTTTGAGCTTCTATCTTTCAATGTGGATGTCAAGGGTTCGAATCCGGTTGGGAGCGGTTTGAGGGACATCAACAGCTTGCGCATCTGGTGTGGTCGGGGATTCTCACGAAGGTCGAGTAATCGACCTTGCTTACAGGCCGCGAAAGTAAGGAATAGACATGAGAAAAAATGTCGTTAAAAAAAACTCTTATTCTCAAAATCTTTCTAGTATCATTCTCAAAATCTTTCTAGTGCTCATTTTCAAAATCTATCTGGTGATAACTATTATTTCTACAATATTCTACAAAATCCCAAATGATATGTAAATGTGGGTTTTAAATTGCAATGGCTGTCAAACTTGAGATAATTCATCTTTGTGTATAAACAACTCTTCTGCTGATAATTTTCAAATCTCTCGTTCCTTATTCATTTCAATGAAAAATCTTTTATGTATTTTTAAGCCTAATTTTCACTAGTACATTACACTCGATCTGTGTAATTAAATATGTTATTGTATGCCATTTGTAAATAACTTATTTATCATTCTAATTAGCCAGAAATATTAAATTATAGTAATAAATAATGATGGTTTAAGGATAACTCGATCTGTGTAATTAAATATGTTATTGTATGCCATTTGTAAATTACTTATTTATCATTCTAATTAGCCAGAAATATTAAATTATAGTAATAAATAATGATGGTTTAAGGATATCTAGTCAACTGCACATAATAATACTCTTAAGTATACCTTTGTTTGAAAACTTTTTTTTTAACAGTAAATAGCACGGCCACCCGGCCTCATCTTGGCAAACAGATCAGTCTTTCACCCAGCGAAATCGCATACAGGAGGAAACTCACTTTGTAGGAAATCCCCCGGACACACCCAACAAAAAAATTTCTCCTCAACCACATACTAAATTACAAACTCCCCTTACATAATTATAGCTTAATCACAATAAGGTATGACATATCCCATCAAGCTAAAGTAACGTTAGTAGCAACATTTAACTTGGACTAAAAAGTGTCAAATTGAGCCTACAATAAACCTTAATTAGAGCATCACTACTTTCATCTTCATTCAATTTCCAATAGTGAATTTTTGTTGCAATTTGTAATCTTATAATTGAAAATTAAGTGTTATTGTTTGATTTGAATTTGTTGACTTTTGAAATTCAGGATCAGTGCTTGTTTTGTATTTTGGATCGAGCAAAAGCTCTGACACCATATAGAAAGCTTAGAATCAATATAAGTGTCTGTATTATGTTTAATCAATATAGATATGAGAAAGTGTAACAATACAAACGAGTTTAAATAAGGAAAGCTATGCGAATTTGCTAAGGTAAGATGTTAATACATTGTAGTGAATATAATAAACGAGAGTTGCAAGCACAACATTGTAGTGAATATAATTAACGAGAGTTACAAGCACAACCCCTTGTTGCGTTCGTCATGGACCTACTCGTTCATTAGTTGCCTTATTTGGAGGAAGTTCTTAACCATCACTGGAGAGATTGGCAAGGGGCCAAGACTACGGCTGTATCCGAACCACCACCAATTGTCCACCATGCGAAGCGTCAAAGACATTGGGATTCGGGGTGGATAGAATAGTAGAGAGAGTACATAGTGGAGGTCCTTGCTCACTTGCCATTTGTATGAGTGTAGGGATGACGATGGGCCGGGTGTTAGTAATTTCAGTCTCATACCCGGTTGTAAATTTGTGTCCCACACCCGGCCCAATACCCATCGGCTATTTTTATTTGTCGGGTAATTACCCACGGGTATCGGATATACCCATTAAGTAGGAAATAGTAAATCATGTTACTTTCTTAGTGCGATACGTATTAGAAAACACTCAATACTGGGAACAAATCAATATAAGGTACCATTTTCGTCATATGAGAAAAAAGATAAAAACTCAAAAGGATGAAAGCACTGTAAAATAAGACTTACTGGATTCAAAACTCAAAAACTCAAAATTGAATTAAACAATTTAATACATAGTGTTATTTTCAGTTAAAAAATTTAATACATGGTGTTATCTGACCAACCACTTTAACAGCCAATTACTTAATTAATTCAAAACTCGAAACTAAAAAACTCTAAAGATGAGTACATGCAACAATTATTTGAAGAATGGAATCGTGTTGTTCTTGAAATGAAAGAATACACGTTTATGAAATAAGTTCAGTAATGCAAATCATATTTTTATATTTTATTATATCAGGTATATGATTCGGGTAAACGGGTATTTGGTTTCGGGTAATCGGGTCGGGTATCCTCTATTCCCATACCCATGAAAAATTAAAGCTAATCACATACGCGGCCCAATACCCTTCGGGCTTCGGGTATACCCGTACCAAATGTCTAGGGTTTCGGGTATACTCGCTGGACTCGGGGTTTTTTGCCATCCCTATATGAGTGTGGATGGTGTCAATGTAGAATTGGGGATGCTCAGGACAGACGAACCACTTAGAGTGGGGAGGGACTACCCTTGAATGACTCCTAACCACTTCAAGATGACTTGTGTTATCGTGGAAGGTGCAAGTGAGCTACGTACCCGCAAAACGAGCAGCGTCGTTAGCCTTATCACATGGGACTGACCAAGCTTGGACGTTGAAATAAGTATATGTGTGTTTATAGTATGGACTACCAATGCATTGAATGTTCTCTAATATACTGAGTAAGGCCTATTTATATGTCTCACTTCTTGGTTGCTTTTGTCATAAATGTGATTTCCCTTTTGTGATGGTTTGGACTTGGGTTAACTCTTCGAAGTCAACACGCATCGGTGTCGGTTTCGGGTAATGGCACCAATGCATGTCACGGGCAATGTTAAGTTCGGCTCCTAATTATTCGCATTGTATGGGCCAAATGACCACCATTTCGCTTGGTTAGGTGGTATGTTTGTGACTACATTTCATGAGATTTTGAGCTTGTCACGTAGTCCATCCATAACATGTACCTAGTTGTTTAGAGTGTTTTATATTGTTTAGTAGTTTGGTACAAACATACTTCGTCAACCGATAACAAGGTTAGTTGGTCGAACCTGATTTAATTGTGTGAACTTGAACTTTGTGGTGTAAGTTACAAAGGATCTATCCCAAAGCTGATGTAGGATGAAGTTATAGACAAAGTGTTCAATTCATACATGGATGGAGATTGAAAGATTAGAAGGCACAACTGATGTGGGATCAAATAAACAAGGTAACTATAACTATTTTTTTTTATAGTTTTGAACTCTTGACAAGGACTCTCATTACTTGAATATAAATTAGAAGAGTTGAAGAGATTAAGTTCATATATAAAATTAAAAACATATAAAGATATACCATATTATAAAAGTAATAGCTTAAAACCCGTGTATTACACGGGATTACATAACCACCACTTATAACTTTTTATTGAATTTATGCATATATGTATTAAGTTGCTACGTTATAAACACTCAAAAAATAAATGTTTGACACGTTTATAACTATAAATTATGCTTTAAGATTTTAAAACTATTTATTAAAAACTTTTTAAATATAAACTTCGTAAATTTAGTTGATAATTATACAAATTACAGAAACGTCAAATTTAATCAGAGTAAGCGCGGTTTTTCCTCTTTGAAATTTGCAAGAGACGAAAACTATTAAGACCTGAAACATCAAATTTAAAATTTAAACAGAGTAAGCGCGGTTTTTCCTCTTTTAAATGATTTTGAAATTTACATATATTGATAATTTAAAATAGAATAAGAAGTATAAAAGAATTCAAATTACTAATTTAGTTAATTTAAATAATTAAAAAACTCATGTAATTTAAAATAGAATAAGAAGTATAAAAGAATTCAAATTGTTAATTTAAATAATTAAAGAACTCTTGAAAAATTAAGAGCATGTCACATGGCATTTATGTTACTCTTTTATTAGAGGTAAATTTGAGGTAAACCAAATTCATTTTTATAATTTGACGAAAACTATTCACTCTTAATTGTTTTTTAATACTTTTTTTGAGAGGGATTAAAGAAAAAAATAATAACAGTAAACACATTAAAAAAATATTTTTTAATAAAAAATATGCCTTTTAGAGTTAATTATGAGAATGAAGAAGCCACACCCTACTTGCTTTTACAAATATCATACCATTTTCAACGGTTAACAATGTTTATAATTAAACACAAAACCAAAAATAATCTATTATTCTCACACTTTATATGTAATTTCAACATATTATTTAAGACATAAAAATATTATTAAGTCAACTCTTGATAAATCAGAGGTCAGCAAATTCGATCCCAACGATTGAAAACAACAAACCAGTAGGGTTCGGAGGTTTATTAAAGCTAAATAATTTAGTCAGGGAATTATAACTAGCTCAAAAGTTTTTAGTCTGGTTTGAGATTCAACTATTGCATAAACTAAAAAATTCAAGTTTGATTTTGGACGGCTAGTTCTAGTTTCACCAAAACTTGTTTCAGGCACTATATCGACCTAAGCCTCGACGATTAAAACATGTAAAATAAAGTAGCAAATTTTCACCAAACAAAAGAATAATTAATATAAATCAAGTCTAATGACAGTAATACAACTGATGAAAAAAGCAGTAATAAAAACAAACAAAATTCACCAAAACACAATATCACCGATCTTGATTTTTTTTTCTTACAACATGACACAGTTTTTACAAAGATCATCTCTCAACTTACTCATCGGCCCAGAAAACCAGCACCTGAATTTACTCACTGATGCAATCGATAAATACAATTCTACAACAAGAAACCAACTGAAGAAAAAATTTATATTCCCTTGATGATTCTCAAGCAAGCAAATTAGATGATTTTGCTTACTTGTTGAATATTCATTAGATATATAATCAGATTTTGGCGAATCATTTTATTTACCCAAATGGGTTAGAAGAGAAGGTGTTCGGTGTAGCAGCAGGTGCAGCATAATATCCACTTTGCTGTTGACTTGTATTATTCAAGGAAGCCAATGACGTCATATCGTATCCAAAAGTTCCTACTTGTGGCCTGCAGATAATAAAAAGTTTTTTTTAATTATATCCAAAATATAATCGAAAAAATAGCTGGTTACTTGTCCTCAACAAGTAATTATAATTCAGAATCGAAATATTAAAATATTTCTCATCAAAGTTTAAGATGTAACAATTTAAAAACCCTTTGTGTGTGACTTTTGGTGTGTTAGATAAGTTTTTAAATTTGACCCATTTGACCATTGGGGATAACATTTCAATATTATACTTTTACTGCAGTAGCATAATTCTTGAGATATTGAAAAACTGAAATAAAAAATGTGGCAAGATTATTACCTGGATTGAGGTTGGTTGTTTAGAGGTACTTGACCCATGAATGGACCTGATGTTAAAAACATACATCAAACAGTGAGCAAGAATTATTTTGTAATAGATATGTTTTGGATTTATGGTATGCGAGGATTGGTAACATGACTGTTAAATGAATGGCCATTTGATGGTTTGTTTGGGTCAACTTCAAAAACTTTCTTCATGTTTTTAATGCATTATACATGATTAGAAAATCGATGTTGCTATAGTAATACTCATAATCTTAAAATAAATTAATTGATTTAGGAGGATGTATGCATTAGAATAAACTCAAGGCAACATTTGAATCATTGAACTCTTTCCTTTATCGGCTAAATTTTTTTCATCCCAGTTGAGTTCATAAAAAATATTAATGCCTTGTATATATATTGTTACAAACATAATACTATTGTGGTATAATCTTAAAGAAGACGATACCAGATGGCATTGATGATCCATATGGCATCCATGTTGGTGCAGGAGTACCCATCCCAGAGGGTTGCTGCATGCCTGATGGCGGTCCCATGTTCGGTAATGCATTTTGTAATGGTGCCATTGAAGGGAACTACAAAAACACATAATTCATATATAACAAAATATTCATTCTATTCTATTATGAACAACAATATAAGTCGCCGCCATACTTCTTAGCACGATATATGCATCCGGCACAAGAACTAATGTGAGGAATTAATAATTCTGAGTATTATATAAACATGTCGACCAGTTAAGGATAATTTTTCCAATTAAACAGAGATTAACCATAATGTTTAACTAATAATGATTAACGATAACAAAAACAAAAGCAAACGTATGTAACTCGTTGACTTACTGTTGTGGGTTGAACTGAAGGTGAATCATTGAGATCAAATGGATTTGATGACTGTACAGAAGCAGGTGGCACATGCTGCTACAATTGAAAACCACGATAACTTAGTAGCTTCCAATAAGGAACAAAAATTGTAACATTTAGACCAATGCAACCAATTGCTATTAGTATGGAGAAGCAACATATGGCATTGCTTTTTAACTATTTTTTTAGGTTCAGTATATTATATATCCTTAAAAATATTTACATCATGTCAAATTTCTAAAGCACTAAAATATCATATATAAGGTGACTTGTATCATCATTATAAAAAAAGCAATAATAATATTAATTGAATGAGTAGGAAAATTTTCAGTTATTTAGGAAAGCAAGTCTATCTGTCTAGTATTAGGAGGTTATTATCATCTATTTTCTAATATTAGGATGTTGATGAAACCTGTGGATGGTTATAGTGCATATTGTATCCCATGCCATATTGTGGAGCAGGGTACCAGCCTGGACCCTGAGCAGCAAAAGGTGGATAGCTTGAAGTAAATAAATCCTGCATACAACACACAATTAATTAATACTAAAACTAAAACTGCCAAATTCAATCTATACACATTACAATTAATTAATACTAAAACTGCCAATTTCAATCCATACAATCATAATCAGTCATACAAAACATTACCGCAGGTAGTTCTTGTTTGGCAGCAGGTTTAGCCTCCATAGTAGGTGTAACTTGAGAAAGTGAAGGTCCTTGTGAAGTATTCCATGGCTGCATAAATTTACATGTATAAAACTCATCATACAAAAACCTAGAGGTAATCTTGATAAACTTCTTTTAGAGTGATGTAGTCATAATTAACACAGATTATTTGAAGATAAAAAGTCAAGAAAAAACTGATTGTTGGTCAACCCAACAGGCCCTATTACAAATGACTCACTTTTTGGGTTGTATTTTATATCAAAACAAGTCAAGTGGGTCAAATAAATATTTAGCTATACGAAAAACCGATAAAACACGTTGAACCTAGACTCTTAATTAAGCATACACCTCTTAAAAATTCATATTTTTATAATTCTATAACCATAATTAATGAGCGCCTATTACCTCTAAGGCTCTAATAAATTAAAACAAGCAAAAAACTGGATGTGGGTCAACCCAACCCAAAATATAATGACCCGTGTTGACCCACACATCTTGCCGTTTACAAAAGCATATCCACAAAAAAAAACTCAAGAAAAATGAACCAGATTTTTAAAATAACCACCAATACCAACCTGATTAAATGATGAAGTAGGCGGCTGAACACCAGTAGCAGCAGGAGCATGACTTTGCTGACCACTCACATTTTGCCACTGGCCTCCATAACCAGGGTTGTCAAAGGCATTAAATGCTGGTGGTTGTGTAGCTGCAGGTGCTGGTGGAATTTGTGTACTAGCAACTACCGGATTGTTACCCGGTGCAGGAACAGAAAGCTCAGAAAGTACATCAAGTAAGTTAGAACTCGGAGGAGGAGGAGGTTGTGTAGGGTGGTTTATTACAGGAGATGAATCAAAGCTGGCCCAGTTATTGTTTGAAGAGTTTGTTGGTTGGGCTGCAATTGGAGCAGGTGCATTTTGTTGTGCTTGTGGGCCCGGGGCAGTTGAAGGTGGTTCAGGATCTGCATCAAAATCAATTAATGAAGTTTCTCTTCTGAGTTCGGTTGGATTCCCAGTAGATGATGCTAAGCTACTAGAAGAAGCAGTTCTCTACAACAAAAACATTTCAGATTTAATATAAGTTTTTAAATATGTTGAAACTTGAAAACAGTTAGACAAATAAACAACCACAAGCATGGAAGCAAGTATTACAGTTAAACTCAAAATTGAACTTCACACCAATTCTGTAATTGAATTTAGAAAGAATCACTGATTTAAAAAAACCTGACTAATGAAAAATATAGTCACCTGTGTTTGGAAGGAAGCAGCTGCTGGTTTTGAACCATTATCTTTTGGAGGTTCTATAACCCGAAGGGGTGAAACACTTTCTCCCAGTATATCCCTAACAGGCCTAACTATTGGCGGGCTCAATATAACGCGATCAGGAGACCTACCTTCAACCTTGATACTACCATCAGGACTTTTCCCATCATCAGATTTTTTCCCATTCGCGAATCTGTCTTCTCGTCGCCAGTCGTTAACAATATCAGGACGCGCGGGGCTCTTTCTGAAATCCGGGTCATAACCGGGACTACGCCTTTCATCGTAACTGTTTCTGGAACTCGCGTCACTTCTTCCGCCAGGACTAGGCCTATCACTGTAGCGGCGTTCGTTGTCGTATGGCGGGCTTCTAGAACCTTCTGCTTCACCCTGTTCAATATACATATGCATCCAAAATCAAACAACTGAACAAGATACTGGAGAAGTTTAATTTATTACCCGCAAAAACATGTAAATCACTACGCAGAAAATCATCAATGAATATTAAAGATAATGTTGAACTCATTTACTTTTTGCAAACAGTGTTTTAAATGCATAAAAACTCTTTACTTAATGCAGAAACTAGTTTATTACTGGAATGATATAACTTTTGCAATCATATATGACACAGTAAATGTTTATTGAAAACAATCAAATTTCTTGGACGAAAAGTGTTTCAGTCCAACCCAACCTGCCTTGGCCATTTCAAACGTGGACCACAATGACCCGTTAGCCAACCGACCCTTTTTGCCGCCTTAATAACTATTGATCTAAAAATAGATCATACGCATGGTTATTTGCAAAGCATGTATTAGGGACTGTTGCTTAGAGAGTTAAGTGGGATACCATTTTTGCCCTTGGAGGCTTGTCAACGCTTCTCTCACCAGAGTATCTTCTGTCTACATAGACATGCTTGATAAAGTCCCGAAGTTTATCAACATTACTAGAAGCATGAAAAGTCAGAATTACAAAATCTATTAAGATGCAAAACATTGCATTACAATAAAAATTACACATAGAAGAATTACATACCTGCTGTCAGGGAAAGATTGGCGTTGTGCATCCCATTCTTTAAGATAAATTTCCTTGGCACTCTATTATTAGAAATTAACACGGGTCAAACTTGGTAGATTTATGTAGATTGTATATAGATCACATTAGAGTAATTAATATTGGTTGATGTATATTAAGGCCACCCTTGTATTTAAACTGCATCGAAGGGCATCAAGTATGTTTCCAGTTTTGCTCATAGAAAATCTGGCAAAAATATGCCTCGTAACAATAAACGCCCTTAGATTTAAAAAGACACTGATATCATTGTATGGAGTTATAAATAAGCCATGGTTCATGGAAGAAAAAAAAAAACTGGTGATCTGGCCAAAACATAGCTAATGATGAAAATGCCCTTGAAAGTTTTGAAAAGGGTTAACATTCTCTTAAAGAGCTAGCAACAAACAATGATTTAATGTAAAAAAATACTTGTAAGTCCAGCTAAAAAACATTTAGGATTAAATTGAAAAAAACACCCATGTGTAAAAAAATACTTGTAAGTCCAGCTAAAAAACATTTAGGATTAAATTGACAAAAAAAACCATGTATTGAAATTACTTTACATGCCACACAAATATGAATCAAAATTCTATACCAAAACACTGCAAAACCATGTCCAGTGACAAAATTGTCCTTAAGAGTTCTAAAAGGATAATAATATTATTGTATCAAGCTATATGTTAGCAACGATTAAATGTATATAACTAGTGTAGTGTTGTCCTTCCATAGTGTTTTTAACCAAATTAAACAGATGAAACTGGATACATGCTTGAATGGCCTATAAACTAGTTTCAATATATGGGTTGCCTTAATAAAAAAGGTCAAATACATGATGGCTCTCACATACATTATCCCCAAATAAACACAAAAGTATTATGTTACATAATTACCGCATTTCCTCCTCCTTGAAGGGCACTAACTTCTTGTGTAGTAAACTTGGCCATCGACACAG
>WOUH02000014.1:3111196-3126617 GCA_009936405.2 Stevia rebaudiana
GAAGTGATTTATGAGACGATATGAATCAATAGTGGCGAAACATATTTCGCCTTTGTAAATTAAACCGTTTTCAACAACTTAACATACCTAATGATAAAAGTTGATGTATGAATATCTAGCATAATTACAAAACATATAAGAACTATCTAATCATGATATATAAATATTTAAGAAATTAGTTTATTCAATAAGTAATATTAAGCAAATAAAAATACTAATATATATAGATAAACGCATATTAAATTTATATAAACACTAGTATATTTATAAAAAAATTATCAAAATTAGGTGATTCGTTCGGTTCGGTTATTACGGTTATTGAAAAAGTAATAACCAAAACCGAACCAAATGTTTCAGTTTTGGTTTTTTCGGTTCGGTTTTCTATCGGTTTTTTGTTCGGTTCGGTTTTTTCGGTGCGGTTATTTCGGTTAATTCGGTTCCGGTTCGGTTAATTCGGTTTTTTGCTCACCCCTACTAGCAACTTAATTTTTAGACTACAAACTTCTCACCAACCATGAAATTCGCTTTCTGTCCATATTACTTCTAGACATGGTTGAACCGGATTTGTTGGGCTTACTGCGCTTACAATTTGAGAAACCGAGTGTCATGATTGGGTTGAATTTTCTGCATTTTATTAATCAAGTTGCCGGTTACTGGTTTAGCCTAAGAGCATTCACAATAGCTTCCCCATTTTTCTGAAGGAGATCCTGCATAATTTAGGGTGTGGTTAATAGTGGTTGTGAGTAGAGTAAAGAGAAATATTTGGGGTTTTATTTGTTTTTCCTCTAAAGTTAGGAAAAAATATGGAGATGAAAATTTTGGTGTAGGAGAGAGAATAGATAATGATGTTATTTCAATAGTTTTTTAAAATGGTTGTGAGTGAATGAAAAAGAAAGAAATAATGATAAAGGTACGAATAAAATATTATTTAATTAGAAAAAATACAAATAAAGATGGGGAAGGTGAATGCTCTAAAAAGTCTTAAGGAAACAGAATAAAGCGGACCAATCTGGCCGAACCGGTTTAATGGTTTAATTGCTTTTTATGATATTGTGATTTGTGAATTCAGAATTTAAAATCCTGCAAAAGTTTTACCTGAAATCAAGAAATAACCGTAAACTATTGACGCCGATACGTGGGTGCAGATGTTTCCACGTACCTTTTCGAGCAGTAATAAACAATCGATAATCATGGCTGAAGAACCCCAATTATTCCCCCCAAATTTTATCATTGCATTCATCAGAAATGAGCTGCAGAACCACCATTAATGGATTCACAACTAGCATCGCATCCACTTCAATTGCTACTGTTACTCATTCATCTTTTCTTCACCCCAACATCACTCCCAATTCATCTCTCTCAGTAGGAAGAACAAGAAGAAGAAGATGCTCAATTACAAACCCTAACTTGGTTAAACATTTCTTCCGGGTTGGTTCCGATAAGAAATTACAACGCGGATTCAAAGCGTATGCGGGTTTCTTAGAACTCCCACTTCTTCCGTTTCCTTCTGATCAGGTATCTCTTGAAATTGAATCTCTGAATTTTACGATTGATGGTTTTCTATGAAAACAGGTTACATTTGTTTCCGAATTCACTTTTAATTACACCCATTTCGTCTGATAATGTGAAATGTGTTGACCGCCATTGAAGAGCTTTGAAGAAAGTTGCAGACTTGCAGATTTATGTGTGCATTATGGTGACTGTTTTCTTATGTATTTGCAGGTTCTTGTTCCTTCTGAGGCCAAAACACTTCACCTGTTTGAAGCCAGATACCTCAAGTTACTGGATGAGGTATTTAATCTTATATAATATTAGTTACGACAATCATGTAAGTTTGATTTTTTGACTCAGTACACTATATATCATATAACATGAACACAATTCGCTTAACACTTATTATCTAAATGAGTCGACGAGTTAATGAGTTGTAATTAAATTGTAAATGTGTTAACGGGTTGGAAGGTTGTAATATAAAGGCTCATCATCCGGTTGGCAAGTCAACATGTTTATCTAAATGGGTTGAAATATTGTAATATAAATGGGTTAAACGGGTCATTAATCGGTTGGCGGGTCGACATGTTATAGTAAACAGAACCTGTAGGCTGGTTAAATAAGTCAACCAGACATGACCAGTTTAATTAGGTATGTATTTTCATGTTGTGTTAGAAGTTGCAACCATTAATCATATATTCGTATTAAATGACATGATTTGAATATATGTGTGATTGTAGTGTTTATTAAAAAAGAAGAAACTATTTGTGCATTTTGTGCTGGATCCCATTGCTGTGAGTTCAACATCCAAAGAAGCATCATTTGCTGCTAGATATGCTTGTTTAGTTGTTATAGAAAAGGTAATCTTCAATTAAATAATTGATTAGTTTCTTTATAAGTTAAATTTCATTTTTTTTCTAGTTAAACTCATTTTCGTCTCAGTGTTGCGATAGGTTGAACAATTAGATGTTGGGGCCTTGGTTTCCATTAGAGGAATTGGGCGTGTCACGTTAGTGAAATTTGCAAAGGTACGTAACTCTCGGAGCATGAAATGACTATTTTACCCCAAGGAAACTATCATAAATTTGAAAAGGTACTATCATAAATTGCACTTGTAGTCCTAATTGTTTGGTATTTTGTAACAGTTTTGGTCCTTAACACCACGGAGAATAAAATGGCTGTTAAGTTGAGATGAAATGACCGTTTAACCCTTTTCATCAATAGATAAATTGAAAGTGATTTTTTTTATATAATAACCACTGTCTAACAATTTCTAAAGAAAATGATAATTACATCAAGATAGAAGGTAAATGGGCAACAATCTGCACCGCCACTGCGTTTATACATCTGACATCACAACCACCACTAGTTGATCTGCTAGACCCTTTTTAATATCTTGGTAATTCACCTGTTTAAATAATAATAATAATTTTTTAACATCTATTCCCTTCATGAATCAAAGCTGTTATAAGGTACCAAATATCTGGGAATAAAGGTGTAATTATGATATATAGGGATGGAAGTGAAAATATGGACATACCAAAAGGGGCCACTTATGTAATTTAGTCTTCTCATTATGTGAATAAAAATGTAATTTTTCATAAATAGTGATTTTGCAGGCAGATCCTTTCTTAGAAGGCATCGTATTACCGTTGCAAGATAATGTTCCACAAAATGAAAGTGAAATAACCTCAAAAGTTCTTGAACTAAAAGAAGCTCTTGAAGGATTAAATAGCTTGGAAATTAAATTAAAGGTCCGGTTAATCATGTAAAAAAAAGTATTCTACATTTAGTAATTGTGTATAAAAATTAAATATTTGAGTAAACTGCATTTTTCGTCCCTAAGATTTGTATAGACATGCAGTTTCAGTCCACCCTTAGCAGTTTCCATCCCTGAGGTTTCATTTCTTAACAGTTTTCGTCCTTGATCTATTTTCCGTTTACACTTCTGTTAGGATCCCCCACGACGTGAGGGGCATTTTGGTCAACTGTTTGTGTTTTACTCATCAGAACACCCACGTAAGTAGACGGAAGTGTATACAGAAAATAGACCTAGGGACGAAAACTGCTATGAAATGAAACCTTGGGGATGAAAACTGTTAAGGGTGGACTGAAACTGCATGCCTACACATACCTTAGGGACCGAAAACTGGAGTTTTCTCAAAATATTTTTATAATTGGGATATAAATCATACAATGGGCTTATTTTAATGATATCATTTCTAAGGTTGTTAGCTTATTTGATTATGGTTATAATTAGGCTGCTAAAGATGAACCATTGAGGACCCAAACCGCAAATTCGTTAGATTGGGCTGTAAAAGAACCTTCTTTAGATTGTGAACAAGTTTTCATTCCTTCTTTTGCGGAGCGCGTGTCGTTTGCTGCCCTTCAAAATATTTCAGGTAATTCACCTATTCATGATTTTGACCCGTTTACTTATGATGTTTAAGTTTAGTTTCTTTGTTTCATCTTCTGATGTTTTAAATAAAAAAGTTAAGATGAAAAGAGAATAGGTCAAATACTCAAATGGGTTGAAATTTGCCCAAACTTTAGTTTATGTTGAGAGCCTTCAATTTATTGTATTTAATGATTTTAATTATTAGTGTATTTTTTTTTTGTAATCATAATTAACAAAATAATTTCGCCCCGTTTACGGTGTGCACATGTAATGTATATATGTGTGGGCCCTTGAAGGGTAAAAGTAAAATTGCACTAATTTTAATGGTATTTTACATGTATTTGAGAAGATAACGTTAAAAGCATAGTGTTGGTAGACGGTTAATTTGGCATCATGAGCCGACAGTCTCATTGGAAGTAGTCTTTTTATTCCTATGGTGTAGAGATAAGGCTGTCTACATCTTACCCTCCTCAGAACCTACCTTTAGGTGGGATACATTGAGTATGATGATGGCGAATTAACAAAACAATTATTTATTAAAAACGAACAAAAAGTGTGTATGAATTAGCCTGTTTGACCCGTTTTGACTTGTCGTGCAAATTGGGTTATGTTTGTGGGTTGAGGGATCGAACTTGACACAAACGTGGGTGCTAGATTGGCTAAATGGTGGGGGTAAATTGGTAATTTTATGCCAATAAGCCATAAGTCATTTTGAAAAGCCAGGATTTGTGGCTTTTGAGAAAAAAACTTATTTCTCTTTTTCAAAATGTTATTTTCAAAAGTGCGTTTAGGTTTGCAAAACACCTTTATTGCCAATAAGTCAATAAGTCATTTGTAACCCAATCCCAAACACCTTCTAAGTCACAACTTAATACACCTTTTTTAAACTTGTTCCAAAAAGCGGATTAAACGGGTAAACGGTCAACCTGATCCCAACCTATTTAGCTATATTTGTTCACGGATCAAACCCTAACCTGTTTATAACTATACCATACCTCGAATTTCATGTTGTTATAATTCTACACCTTTGACTTCACCAAGAAATGTTTGGATAAAGTATAATTGGATGTTATTATGACAGGATCTACACATTCAGAAATGTTAAAGTTACAAAAAGAAAAACTGAAAGCAATGGATATTAAAGAAACATTACAAAGACTTGAAACTTCTTTGAGTTTTGTCAAGAACAATGTTTCCATGATTGCTGCCAAACTTGCTATTCAGTCCTTGAACATGCAATAGATAATAATAATTGTATAAATTTACTATTAAATATTAGCTTGGTTTTTCTATGCTTGAATCATTAATTTATCATACTTATTGTAATTTGTAAGCTTTAAGTTATGTTGTTTGTTTTTTTTTTTTGAAATATCAATATTGTTAAAAACAAAACCCGAAACCTGAAAACTAGGCCGGGGAAACAACCAGATTACATAATTACAAACCTATACCAATCGGTCCATTGCATCGATTTGTTCCTAGGTCTATTTTTTAACCATAAAAAACCAAAGATCTGATCTCACTAAAAACGACTTCAACCTCAACTTGCTTGCCAGAGAATTTCATTTCGTTCCTAGCCTTCCAGATATCCAACAGGCAACGTCAAAACGTCATATAAAGCATCCTTCTCAGCAGGACTTTTCCTAGTATAAGTATGAATCTCAAGAAGATCCCTAACAGAAAAGGCGAAAATAGACGGAATACGACACCAAGCGCTGATTTTCTGTCATATCACCGTCGTGAACCAACAAACCGTAAACAAATGGACCGCCGATTCCTCCACCTTTTTACAAAACGGACAATTGTTGTCTCTAATAAAAATACCTCGCTTGCCGAGAGCCTCCATCGTAGGAATGCGATCTAGCTCCGCTCTCCACATAAAAATTATGCATTTACTAGGTACCCATTTGCACTGATACATGACGAATCTAGTACTATAATCGTTATAGCCGATCAACATTTTTTTTACCGCCACTACACTGAAAGATCCGTCTCCATTACCGTTCTATTGCCAACCATCACGCCGATTCGATAAAGCAACTGAACCCATCATAGTCTTCATAGACGCCAGTTCATGTATCTACTCCAGCGACTCCGGGTCGTGCTTCCATAACCACAATCCAGCACCTTCCCCTGGTCCCAAACCCTACAAGTTTTCACAATTTCTAAATGATAAAGATTAGGAAACAACAACTTTAAAGGTACATCGGTCACCTAGAGGTCAAGCCAAAACATGATTCGAGTCCCATCTCCGACCAAGCCTTTGAAACAACTTCGAATTGGAAATCCAACACCATTTAGTTTCTTGACGACAGAAGCTATAGTGTTCCATGTACCACTAAGGGATTTCTTCACTAGTATGAAATTCCAATCCGAACCTACAGAGCCTCGATCACCTTTACTCACAAGTTGTTACTTTCCGTCTTGAACCGTCATCCCCATTTTGCTAAGAGCGTCGTGTTAGAATCCCTTAATTTGTCCAAACCAGTCCCCCTGCCTTCTTTGGAGAAGCCACTATGTCCCAAGCTACACAATGAATCGGCTTCTTTTCCTCAGAATCCCCCACGGGAATCTCTTAATCATGCTTTCCAGGTCTTTGATTACTTTAATAGGAGCCCGATATAGAGATAAGTAGTAAACCAGAAGGGCTTGAAGAACTGCTTGGGTTAGTGTTAACCTCCCACCGATGGAGAGGGTCGCAAACTTCCAAGAGGTATGACGCTTCTCAAAAACCTCGTACACCAGCCCCCAATTAGCGACACAGTTCATGTTAGCCCCAACCTTTAATCCCAAACATTTTGAAGGTAGAGACTCGACTTTAGAACCCACTAGATCCAATAATTTCAAGACTTAATCTGCCAGAAACCCAATACCAAACAAGCTCGATTTGCTCATATTGATTTTAAGGCCAGAACATATATGAAAACATCTCAAAATTCTAACCACGTCCGAAATGTTCTCTTTAGACCACTAGCCAAGGATAAGGGCATCGTCGGCATAGAAGAGGTACGACAAACGTGGACCATCATTTGGCATTTGAATTCCTTTTACAATGCTTTCCGCACATGCTCCTTCGAACATACAAGATAACGCCTTAATAGCAATCACAAACAAAAACGGAGATATAGGATCTCCTTAACACACTCCCTTGAAGCAAAGAGAACTCGAAAGTAGGAGACCCGTTGATGTGTTGTAAACCGCACTACATTCTTATTTGTATATTGAGTCGTTTTTATATTATTTGTATAATTTTGTATTGTTTAGATAAGTTTCGTCCTTGTACTTGTTCTTTCCATATTTCTCAGATGTTCATAGTAGAAACGATGGTTTTGAAGCTTAAACGATGAAGAACGAGCATCCGAGTGGAAACGAGACGAACGTACATGAAAAAGAGACAAAAACCTTAAGTCTCCACCGGCCGCGCTACGCGCAAGGAAGCCAGAAGACCCCGCACGTACCGCCTGCTCCTGGAAAAGAAAATTCATCGGCCCCGACTATTTTGTCCCACGCTACGCGCGGGAAGAGGAGCAACCACTGCGCGTATCACGGGAGACCTTTTATCGACTAAAATCCTAATTTGCAATCTATAAATTGAAAGCTAATCAGAGGTTTTTAGGGTTCGAGTTCTAAAGCAATTTTAGGAGATTTTGGGTGAGGAAGCAACTGGAATCATAAAGTTTGAAGCTTGGATTGGTTTAATAGCTTAATTCGGTTGGTTTCACATTGTTTAGAATAATGTCTTTGATTGTTTTGCTACAATTCTTTCTTGTTTCTGTTTTGAACGATGTCAACAGTTAATTATATGATATTTGTGATGTTATCAATGATCATGAGTGGCTGAATCCATTTATAGTTGCATAGGTAATGTGGATTGCATGATTTCTTGTTGACTAATAGTGTTTGGACAATGATAATTAATATTTTTAGGTCGTGTATAATGGTTGTGCATCCTCATGATAGTTTTGATCCTCTCGGTGATCCTCTTGGTGTTTCGGTGGTCCCAGTGGGCTCTCGTAGTTTATGTGTTATGTTTAGTCATGGGCTTTTGCTTGTAATCGGTAGTATATAAACCGAATGATAATCATTAGGTCAGTAGTAGTTCTTCGTGATTGTTTTGTGTCTCTCGTTCAATAGAAAACAGATTGTACCAGTCGACCTTCGTAGTCGAGTGCAATATTAAGCAATTCTTTCATCTTGTTCGTGTTTCTTTTGGTTTATTCTGATTGTGTTTGTTTATATTCCGCATAAACAAACTGGTTAATCGATATCACGCTGTTAGAATCGTCTACGGGACTAACACACATTCTATCACAAGTCTATTTATAGACATATTTCAGACCTAACTAATTGCTCTAACGGTTTAGCGCTAACCTAAATAACAATACAAACATCACATCAGTTATACACCTAATAACTGATGTCATTACAAGCAAAATACACAAGGAAATCTATCTAAGTCTTGAGTCTCATCAGCAGCAACAATTTGGTGGTCAGCAGTCACCAAATTGGCTGTCAGCAGTACCATATGCATTTCAATCACTTAGAAGGATTTTAGGCATCAGCAGAGATCTCTTTGGCTGTCAGCAGTACAGACTGCATTTTGACACTTAGAATATATTCTTGAGAGTTGGGCGTCAGCAGTCACCACATCAACATCAGCATTGGAGAGTTATACTTGTCAGCATCCAAGTATACTTTGATGAGAATCCACGCTTCCTTATCAGCAGCACCATTGTATATCAGTAGTCAACACTTGTAGTGTCAGCATCACCATTTTGGACATCAGTAGTGCCATCTACTTAGCAAAGCCTACATAACTAAACACTTAAACATAAGACACATGTATAGATCAATTTATTATCTTATAATTTAACTGATTAAGGTTTAGAGATTTAGACCATTATGTGTCATCTGTATTGAGCCTGTCAATACATCCAGATATAATATGGATTTGATCTTTAAACAAATTGTCAGCAATCAAGAATCTGTATGAAGTAATTAACAGAAATAAAAGAGAAAGGTTAGAACTTTGCCATCATTAAATGGACTTAATGAATATGAAGCTTTCAGTAGAACCTGTTAATTGTGGGCAAGTCACCATCTCATAGAGAAGACCTAACATCAGTCTCAATCGCTTCCTTCTTTAATCCTCATCTTCAGCTTTTACATCTGGCTTTTTGATATGTAGCTTGGTGAATACCAGATGTTTAATGATTCCAGCAAAATGACTCATTGGTTCCCTCAGATCTTCTCTTGAATAAGAAATTGGCATCTGATTGAGCTTTAATAGAGTATCAAGATCCATGAGAGAAAAATCTTCCTTGCTGGTGAACAAATAACTTTGTTCAGTGCACTCAACCATCAGATGTCCATCATTCTGGATATGCATTCTTTGACTATTATTCAGAGACACCACCTTTCTTTCATTCTTCTTTAAACCAATTTGCACCTCTATATCATCTAAGTCGGCTTTCAAATTTTTGATCATGAGCATAAACTGTTTGAGATTGATATTGGCAAACTTTGTTTTTTGGTCTATCAAAATAGGTGAGAATTGAGGTGTGTAAGGTATGAGCTTTCAAGCAATCTGACTTCTGTATATGCATATAAACTGATATCAGTTGCATTGAATAAAGAGTGTCTTCTTAGAATGACCAGCTCCAGGGAATTTTCATAATAAAACCAATCAGTGATTGGATAAATTTGTATGTCTCCAATTAATTTCTTTCTGGTTTGTTCTATAGGTTTCAATTTGTAGGTCTTTTCATCCCCCACTTCTTATCTCATTTTTCTCTCTTTATAAATCAGATTTCTGTTCAGTCTCCCATCTGGTAGTTTATATTTGTTCTCCAATCTTTGCAGTTCATTCTCAAACTCTGCGGGTCTGTTGTCACACCCTAACCGACGGCGGAATCATCGGAGCGTGATACGATTGTTCATCACATGTGCCACTAAGTGTTACAATATAATTAACATGCAAACGAATTTCTTTTTATTAATTTCAAATAACATACATTTTTCAAACAAAACCAAATATAAATAGTAAATCTATTTTATTAATCTAGGTCCATGCATCCTAGATTTGCATTAGGTGATCTTCACTTAACCTATTACATATGTAAAATAAAGAGTATCAACTACAAAAGTAGTTGGTGAGCATTTCAATAATTATAAAATATAATTTAAAAATCATGCGATCTAAGGTTTATATGAATCATGACAAATGTACTGATGCAACTGATTAGCCTCGAGTAAACAAACTAAGATAATCAAATCTTATGCATTTATGTTGGCTTGATTAAGAGATAAAACACTCTTATGTATTTTCCTGAATATGTAGAGATATAAAACACTCTCGTGAATATGTAGAGAGATAAAACACTCTCCTGAATATGTAGAGATAAAACACTCTCGTGAATATGAATGATGTATGACAAATAATTCAAATATCACGTAAACACACAGCACACAGTTCATCAAGTCATCAAATAAACACTTAGGATTTACATGTGAATCATGAATATATGTAAAATAATAATTTGAATACATGACATATGTAATAGCCCGAAAATGTAAATAGTGGGAAAAATGTATAAAATACTCACAGTTTGTAAGGCGATCCAAATATTACAACTTCGTTAGTTGTAATAATTCAAGAATCACAATTAAACCTAGAACATAAATATATATAAGTATGACTAGATCTAATCTTATAATACATTGTGCCGCATTATAAGATAATACAAAGTTTGATCTCTATGACACGATTGTTTGTATTTATTTCGTTATAAATAAATAATATCCTAAGTAAATTTATAAAAGTAATGTTTAATTATTTTTTATTCTTTTTAAAGTTTATATAATAATTGTTTATAAATGTTTTATCAAATAATATATTTTATTTAATGAAACTTTTTATAACCGATTTTATAATTATGCAGAACTTTATACAATTAGTAATCTAAAATTCAGAATTTGTTAGTCTAAATTTTGTTATTTAACTTTAAAAATTAAAAGGGTTAAAATAACTTTTTTTTTACAAACTTTAATAAAAACTGAGTTTTATATTTTTATTAAATCAGAAATTTAAAATGATGAATTTTGATATAAAGTTGGTTAAAAATGGAATAAAAATGAGTAAGTTATGATTTATTAATTTATTAATTTATTATATTTAAGGTGAATAAAAATTGAAAAGGAATGTAAATAAAAAAAATAGGCGCTGATGGGGTTGGAACACGCGACGTCAAACACAACCTGGAGTTTAATTTACTTATAGGTTAATTCCAGGTTTTCACCAAACAAAATTAGTTTGCGAGCCCTAGTTTTGATCTGAACGAACGATTTGTGTGTTAAACAGAGAAATTGATTTGGGGCATTTGTAGAACTACTGAAAATGAATCTGAGGGTAGGTTTACTTCGAATTGACGGTTTGTTTTATTCTTGTTTGAATGTATTTTTTTTAATTTAGGTTAAGATTAATATTTATTTTATCAATCTATTATAGAATAAATAAATGTATGTAAATATTTGGAATGGTTTTTATGCCGGAAAACACGATCGGGAAATCTCAGATGTTACATTCTCCATCCATGAGACTCTATTTGCGACACATCCCCATTTCCTACACTCATGCCGATTGATTCGGGTGCTTGGACACACGCCATTCTAGGCTACTGTGTTTTCTTTGGCGACAACCTCATTTCCTGGTCTTGTAAGTGACAGACCACTATTTCTTGGTCAAGTGCGGAAGCCGAATACCGTAGGGTCGCAAATGCGATTGCTGAGCTGTGTTAGATTCGTAATATTTTATTGGAACTAGGATACCCTGTCAGACGAGCTCTATTGTGTACTTCAATAATGTGAGTGTAATTTACATGTCCGGAAATCCTATTTAGCATCCACATGCATATTGAGATTGATATCCACTTTGTTCACGACAAAGTTCAAGCCGGGCAAATTCAGGTTTCACATGTTCCTTCTTGGTATCAACTCGCGGATATTTTTACAAAGGGGCTACCACGGGTGTTATTTACTGATTTCAGATCTAGTCTAAGCATCCGTAATCCTTCTCCTTAGACCAAGGAGGTATATTAGACTAGATAGTTACATATTAAATACGTTAACGATTATATAGAATAACGATGTCAATTGTAACTTTGTAATCTATATATGTATATGATAATGAAAAAAACAGACAACCACTTTAGTCATATCAATTCTATCAATTTTGGCAGGTGATCAATAGAGGTGCAAATATGGATTTAATCAAATAATTGAAATAGGGATTTCAACCGGCATCATTTTGTGTTAGGCTTAAAATGAAGGATAGCGTAGATGTAAAAGAACCATTGGTTAATTGGTCTGTTTCTAAACGAACCATTGGTACCAGTTTACAATTACAACTCAATCTCACGCTATATCTACAATTAGAAATGCCTCTTATGTAATTTGGTACTTTTTAATTATACGAGCATACACGCACTAATTTTATTCTTAGATTACATTAAATATAACTTGTCAGGGATTGGACCCATGACGTTTTGTACAAGAGGCATAAGCATCTTCCACTCGAACTAGTCTCGCAATGACTTATGTTATTTGGTACGTAAGAATAAAAAAAGAGAGCGTTTTATCATATGTAATTAGGGTAGGTAAACTAATAGGCATGGATAAGTATGTATTTAAGAATTCTCTTTTTATGTATAAACTTAATTAAAACATATTCGTATTCCATTCATTCAATCTATTGCATACATATAAATATACGTCTAAAAGCCTTTGATTTGATACTACAAAAACTATTTTGAATAAAACGGAAGTGTTAAAGTAGACTTAAATGGTTAGAAGACTGTTAGCTTGTAGCAGTAAGAAGTCACGATAGTCTGTTAGAATTAGTAAGTATATATAGCTTGTTAGTTGTTTATCTGCAGATTTCAATAGCTTGTTTTGTTTGTCTATTTAATTGGCCAGATGGCTTCAATAAAAGTGTGGATTCTTTTTTGGTATTCAGCTTCACAGCTTCACCTTAAACTTATACATACAAATATTACCCAACACATATTTATATGAGACAATGAGAGATACCATTTTATTTCTTACCACATAAACGAGGTCACTTTGAACCTTTTATTAGTGTTTGTTCAACTTTCAAGCAACTAGTGTAGAAAGATTCTAACTTTTTTCTCTTGCGACCCACCCACTGACTCACAGAAAATGCTTATGCTAAACAACTAGTACCTACAACGATACCAATTGTAACAAATATGTACCTTTTATGACATGTATTCGTACGCGTGTCATTGGTGCCACGATGTCACTTATACTAAGAAAAACGCACTTTTTGCTAAACCCAACACACTTATACCCATAGGTAGACTTGTGTTCAAATGTGTCAACCTTGGTGATCGGCATTTCCTCAACTATAAATATGACTTTTTTACATGTCCAGTTTATAAGCAAAACAGAAACCTTGAGTCTACATATCTCTTTTCAAAGGATATCTAATATTTCAAGAAATGTCTCCTGTTGCAATTGAAGTTAGATGGTTCAAGACCCAAACATATAAAGAAGGTGAAATTTACTCTGAATATGCACCGGTTGCTAGTTTGAAAGAAAATGATGACCACAGTAAAACAGTTTATAACTATATTCTGAGGACAACAGGGGAATGGTGATGATGATGGAGATTATGACTATGCACCCGCAGCGTGAGTCGCAAGAACTATAACATCAAGAGTAGTAATTAACACATCATGATATAGAAATTAACTTGACATAGTCACAATTCTTTTATAAGTTGGTGTTGTTTGTTACCCGGTTTCTTGTATGATATTTTAATTACTTGATGTATTCAATGCCTGACTTGGCTTTATTATTTAGTTGTAATCTGCAAGAGATCACTTGTGTGAGGTGATATTATGAATATTGGTTCCATGTCATACACATATGGTGGTTGGAATTAGAATAACCACTCTAATTGTGTTAACCCGTCTTGATCTGTCTAAATTTTTTATTTAGGTTTTGAATTTTTTATTACACTTATGTAACATTTCATCTTTTATGTGTGTCTTTAAAATCACAAGCATTTGAATTTTTACACTACTCTAAAAATATTACTCTTACAATTGTGTAAATTCTAAACGTATATGATTTTACACATAAAAAATGAAGTGTTATACAAGTATAATAATGACAATCGAAAAAAATTTAAAATTTTGAATTGATATTAACAGGTTATCGCGAGTTAACGCAATTATAGTTGATTATTATAAATTATGTCCCATACAAATATGCATAGTGTTTAAATGCATGTGGCTATTACTAAATCACTTATCAGTTACTAAATATGTAAATTGGGTAGAATGATGTAAATTTGTGTTGATGTAATTTTCTTTTCTTTGTTTGTTCCTTCCCTCCCGGTTTTCGGGCTCGGGTTTTTCTAAATAAGTTTGCCTTTCAAAAAAAAATAAAAAGATCAAACATTTCAATGTGCCAAGTTGGTGGTAGACAGTGCATTTTGCTCACCAAATGATGATGGTTCGAATTTTTTAGTTTGCAAATTTGGTGGTGTTAGTTAATAGTAGTAGATTAGGGGGAAAAAAAAAACTAAAAACGAATTAAAACCCTTGATTTATTGACGGGGTGTTTTATTTTAAAAGTTTACTAAAAAAATAAAGCCAGCCCAAAATGAGGCAGTATAATGGGCTTCATAACCAAAGCCCGTTAACGATATGAAACCCTAATATCTCCTTCAAATAGCAGCAGTTTCTTCAAAAACATACATATTCATATTCCTCCTATTCGATCTTCATGATACTCTAAATTTCTCTGGTCTCTCTCTTATTTTATGTTATCATTTCTATTATCATATTATTCTTAATTTCACATGATAAAAGCAAGTCAGCTTCTTGATTGGATCTTGAATTATAAACGATTCAGTCAGTTAATTTTACTCAAACTTGCGACAGTTAATATTAATCAGTATCACTCGCCTGATTCTGATTACTGATGTTTCAGGCCCTTTTATTACTGATATATTCTTTATTTTTACTAAATTTGTTGTTTTGGAGAGTGATTTTGATTAGTTTCTTGACGGCTGTGATGGAGCAAACGCACTCTGTCCCAAAACTCCAATCGGAAATGTTTTGAGGCAATTTCTACGTTTGCGATAGTGATTTTTGATTCCAGTTTGTACTCGTCTGTATGATTTTCTGGGATCATACTAGACACATGCCTGGATTACAGTTTTTAAAATTTAATAAATCACAATTTTTAATTTGCTATGTATGTGCAAAGAGACATTAGCTTAATTTTGTTTATGGGGTAACAATAGACTATTTTATTTGATTGGGTTGATTTTTGTCATATATAATAAATAGTTATTTAACATTTGGGCGTTCGAAGAACCATCTACATTTTTAATTTTATATTTTTTGAGTAAATTACAGATATTATCCTTTACGTTTAAAGGATACTTCAGGTTTCATCCTTTATCTATAAAAAGTACCAAAATCATCCTTTATGTAACGG
>WOUH02000014.1:3136643-3156712 GCA_009936405.2 Stevia rebaudiana
TGACGTGGCATGATGACATGGCAAGATCTGCTGACGTGTCATGCAGACATGGCGATATTTGATGACGTGGCATGCTGGCGTGGCACAATTTTGCTGACATGTCAGCATTCCACGTCAGCAATAGGTTAACGGAGTTAGCTTCCGTTAGTTAGGGACTGCCACAAGTAAATAATATAAAAGTTTGGACTGTTACTAACAATTTACTGAGTTGGGATTATTACAAGTCAATGGGTCAAAGTTGGGATTATTAAAATCCAATTTATTACAAATTTCGTCCTTTAAAAAAAGATATTACAGACTTTGTCCTTTAAAAATTAATATTACAGCTTTTGTCCTTTGGGCAATTTGGACATTTCATATTTAAGTTAAAAGAAAAGTTAACACCATTAAGTCTAAAGGACTCAACATATGCAGAATTTTCAAATAAATGATACTCTTAGTAATTATTAAAGTTAAAAGACAATACCAGTAAGTTGATGTATTTTTAAAGGACATAATCAGTAATTTACTCTATTTATAATAAGAGTGAATTATTATTTTGGCTCGTGGGGGTTTATCTTCTTTAACCCAAAAAAGAAATCTCTTAACAAATAAACCCCTAACGTTTAATATTTTGACCCATAATACTAACTTCATCGAGTTGGCTAGGAGATGTCTACTGTAAACCCTAGAAGTATCGTTTGAAAAAAAGGGGTAATCTTCAAATGTGTGAAACGTGAAGGTGCTGCAAATCTGAAATCCCATTTGAGAAAAAATATCAATCGGGAGGCACTGTAATCTGCAAAACTCAAAATTCTCTTTTATCCCTTCAGCTCCTACTACATTTATCTCTAATTGCTCAATAGAATTTTGTAAATTAATCAAACAATACAATTTTAATTAATTAACCGATTGGATTTACCTAATTTTGTCAATCAAACTCGTGAGTCGTGACTATCTTATCTCATAATTTGACTCTTGAAAGTCAAATGGGTTAATCGATTTCAATGGTAAGACTCTGGAAAGTCAAATACAATGGTAAGACTGTAAATTTGGTATATGTTAAAAATTTGGAATATGGATCAATTTAAACTTCGGACTAGACACAGTTGGTGTGAATGGACGAATTTTCCATTATTGTGCCACTCATGTGATGTTATTTAGCCGTAATTATGGGATGGATGAGGGCCAAAATGGTTTAAATATTAAACGATAGGGGTTTATTTTGTTAGAAGATTCTTTTTTGGGTCGAATAAGTTATACAAGATAAATCACAGGAGACAAAATAGTAATTCACTCTATTTATAATATAGACTGTGTATGTCGGTCATTGTATTTATGATATCTAATTTTGATGAAAGTTGGTGGCATTTCATTCACGTGTGTTCTTTTCTATAGAACACTCTGGCTAATCTTCATACAGATCATTAAGGATAATCAATAACTCCAAGAAAATTTAACCAAATTCATCGAGGAAAACAAGATTTTGAATCCAAATCATCATGATTTCATTTTCATTTACACACAATATTGAATCTTATTTTTTAAAGTAAATATTCTTGAATAATATGGGACTTGTGTAAGTGATTATGTGAAGGATTCAGGTATCAAAACTACTCTTCAAGTAAATATATGCAAATGTATATTGAAGAACAAATACATATGCTCAAAAAAGAACAGATAAGACTCATATCATATGCTTCTGTTGTAGGAAGTTTCATTCTAATATTGCATATATAACGGCCATTCTAGGAAAGTATGAATTAAAACCCTATCCTAGATTATTGGAATGTTGCTAAAAACGTATTGTGATATTTCTAAGGGACAAAAGAGTATAACTGACTTATAAAAGATAGAATGATTTTGAGGTTGATGACTATACAAACTAAGCTTTTACAAAACGTAAGAACTATACAAATTCCACTTCAATATACATTTGCATATTTTTTGGAAGAGTCGTTAACAACAGTTAACTATCCCCATCGACTATGACGACAGGATACGTTGCATCTTATCCATGTGCCACAAGATGCTGCTAAGAAATCTGATTAATAGACTCGAAATTGTTAATAACGATGAGCTTTTCAAGTAATAATAGTGTAGGTAGTGCTGGACTATGACACAAAGTAAATGTTTGTGTGAAGCGAGTAGAACTCCATAGTGTTATCAAGTACTCTAAACCGTTTTTCATGTTTTAATTATAAACAAATTATACATATAATCAGATAGAATAGATTGTGTTTTGGTTTGTAAAAAAGTATATGATATATATGTATGTCATGGTTTAATTTTTTTAAGGTATAACGGTCACACAGGCCACAAAGACTATAGTCAAATGCGTTCAAATCCATAAACCGGTCTTCGGTAATAGTAGTATAGTACCCCACCACGATATCAATCACATACCCTAACCAAACCACGGACGAAAGTGTTCCCACCCTTCCCAAAGAACCCAAACCACTCTACCCGAATACACCCCCACCACCCTTAGATGTTACGTTGTTACATGTAATATTTCACGAAAGATGTAACTATGAAAAATCAAAATTACAAATAAGGAGCTGTGATTTTTAGGAAAATATGAAATTAGAGTAACATTCGATTAACGTGAAATTGAAGTGAAATAGAAAACAAGTGAGCAACAACTCAACAAGTTGCTCCATTAATTCCTTATTAATGTTAAAACTAAGTCTTTTAAAACCATATTTATAGATCTTGGAATCATAACATTATTAGATATGATCTTTTGGACTCGACTCAATAGCTCAACAACCTCATAATAAGTAAGCCGAAAATAGTAAAAGCAAATACTCATATCTTTCATATAATCAAAGAAGGTAACATTCTATTGGTCTGGTCGGAGAATCAAAAAGGAAAAAAGTTATGTCTATTTTAGCATAATAACACCTACTTAAATCATGTAATCAAATTTTACCCAATTCTCCCTAGCTTAAAGACTTAAACGGATATGAAAACACCATAAACAATATATTTCAAACAATCATCACTCCCTTAATATACAACTTTCCACATATAGCAAGACCACCCTCTTTGAAATCAAGGTTTCAATTATCAATTACTTAACATAGTAAGGAAGATCAAGTACATACAGAAGAAAATAAGCCCAAATGACCCCCGAAATCCCACCAAAGAAAAACCCACCACTAAACTTGGCCCAACCATCGGCTGTTTGAAGTTGGTCGGGTTCCTTCTTCCTCCCGGTCAAAGTCAATGACGGTGCGATCGATGGTTCACCCTCTTTAAAAGACGCGATCCCGTACATTGTCAAGCAAATGCTAAGAATCACCACCAATCCACCAGCGGCTAGTGATCCAGCTGCACCAGCATACTCTGTGTTCCTTAGTGGGCCGGCTTTCACAAATGGGCCCACTAGAAAAAACCCGTGGGCTAGCCCAACCTCGATACCTCGTAGCAATGGGTTGACTGCGGTCCGGTATCCAGGAAGGTTTGAAAGATACCACGCAATCAATGGGCTTGATGTCACTGGAGTCTCGAGGCTTCCGATGAATGGGTCACCGTTAATGGGCTGAATCACTTGGTAGGTGGGCTGCATAGCACATTTAAATCAAAATTATTTTAATTATGCGTTGATGGGTGTATTATAGTGGCATTATTCGAATTTTTTATTTTTTGAAAAGGAGTTTGAATTCAATAACCCATTTGAGTTCGGTTTGAATTCAAAAATTCAAATTCGGTTAGGATTTAGGTTGATTTGAATAACGAATAATAAGAAAAATATATGTAAAATAACAATAATTTATGTAACTTTTGTATAAAACTAGAAATTATGTATAAATATATAGAGACATATCTATACAATTTATTAAAATAAATAAATCTAAAAAACTATAGTTTGTATATCTCTTTTAACTTTTAATTTGAATTTCGGTTTCTAAGTCCGATTTAAATAATATTAAATTATGAAAGTAGGTAAAAAAAGATAAACGTAAAAGAGAGAAGAAAACCTTTTCACTTTGAACAGCCTTGATGGTGAAGGAGGATCTTCCAGCTGAAGGCAAGATTCTGAATGTTTTTCCAGAAATGCCCTTGGGAGTAACAAGTCCTCTTGTAAAAGAAGTTGCCAAACTTCTGTTGAGTTGGCTAGCCATGGTAGAAGCTGCTGTGGCCATTTTGGTCAATTCACTTGTATTTTGGAACCCTTGCAGATCTGAGCAAATCAAATGGTTATAGTAGGAGAGACACAGATGAGTTGGCAAACTCAAATCTTTTGGAGTAAATTTATAGATGCTGACATACACATGTACATTTTTTATTGGATCTCATTTGTTTAGATAAATCTTCTCTTATCCATAATATTTGGTGGATATTGTGTCTATTTTATTGTATATAATTATATTTCTCCTAAAAAATTGCAATGTCTATTTGACATGTAGATAAAAGTATTTGGCAATGGAAGATTACAAAAACAGATCTCATTAATATTGTGTACCGAGAATAAGTAAACTTCAGTTAAACTACTAAAAAGTAGGTGTGTTCACGGATCGGTTTGAAACCGTGAAGCCGCCCAAACCGTTCATCGGTTTGGTTTTACGGTCGGTTTAAGCGTTAGACTTTTGATTGGTTGGTTTCAAAACTCTCAAACCGTAACGAACAGTTTGATTTACGGTTTTTACAAGAAACCGGCCATATAAAACCAGACCAGACCGTAGACTTAAAATATATATTATTTTTAATATTTTTCATACTAGATTTAATAGATGTATTAATTATCTTGAATCTGGATTTAGCTAAATATATACTTAGGCTAATATTTAAGTAGTGGATTAGTAATTTGGGTAATCAATTAAGTAATGGGCTCATGATGATTTTTAAATACCGCTTTGGGAGTCTAACCTTAGTTCCTCGACCAAAATCAACATTTACAAGACCAGGGTTAGGATCAACTAAGCGGTATTTTAAAAATAATAAAAATAATATATATTTTAAGTCTACGGTCCGGTCTGGTTTTCGGTAAACCAAAACCAAAACCGTAAAACCAAACCGGAACCAATGGTTCGGTTTTGGTTTTCGGTAATAAAAAACCGTTATCAACGGTTTGGTTTACGGTTTGACATAAAAACCGTTAAAACCGGACCGTGAACACCCATACTAAAAAGATAGATTTCATAATTAGTTTCTTTTAAGTCAAAAACTATTTGCAACTAAATAAGTCGTAGAAAATATAGATAGTCTGCTACGAGAGATGTATAGACCAAATAACTCCCATTTACAATCAAAATATAGAGGTGGAAAAACGTCAAATGGTTAACTTTTTAGTGGATGTCAGATTTACTTGATTTTATGAACAATTAACGTGTTAAAACACATGTTAATAAAACTAGATAATTGCAAAAGTACTTCAAAAATATTAATAAACCGATAAGGTTTTACGAATTTACCTCAAAATATTATTAACCCATTTGACCTCGTCCACATAATTCGACTTTGTTTTTATTCTTTTTTCTTTTAACTTCAACTCATTTGTGCTACTAAAAATGTAAGATAACCCAAACTAATACATATACAAGAAAACGGGTTAAAAACTTAAAATCGTCTACCTTTCGACAAATCTAATAAGATCATTTCTTAAACTCTACATGCAAAACTTGCATTCATTAGCACCAAAGAATTCATCTTTTTAAAAACTTGATAGAAAAAGGATACTACTAACTTCCAACAATAATATGCCCCTGATTCTGAACTTTCTTTTCAACCCCCGAAACAAAATCCTCCATACAAGACTTATAAGTATCCATACCCGCAACCCTGCCCGCCAACTCCAACCCCAAATCCATCCACTTCTTCACCTCCACCACCTGCCCCAACCTGACCGGCAAAGCTGCCCGGTTCCACGCAGTCATAGCAAGCCATTTCCCTTCTTCAACAGGATACTCCCCTGCTTTCAACCCCACCATAATCCTGTATGCCTTCTTATACATCCCATACACACCATCATCATCATCGTCATTACCATCATTGTCATCATTATTTTTAGATGTATGAGCATTATTGCATTTATGAACACCGGTGATGGTGATTAGTTTTCTGAGAACGAGAGCAACGGTTTGATAATCGGGTGATGATGAAGAAAGGAGCAAAGAGATACATTTGTTGAGACAGAATGTTGCTACTTCAGTGTTTGGTTGCGGTCCTTGTGTTGCGTTTAGACCGATCTGAAGAAGGTGATTCGTGTTGCAGTGTTTGGAGTTTGCATAGTTTTTTATTAATAGAAGTTGTTTTGATTCTGTGTCGTTGATTCTTGCGTATAGATCGTACGCGCTTAATGTGTATATAAAGTAGAAATGTGGTTCAATCGTTGTGGTTTGATCATCTTCTGTGTGGGACTTTGTGGAGCCAGACATTAGTATCTGCATCAAAGTAACGACATTAATAATAAAATTGACGAGGTGTCATTATGTGCGGGTTCGGTAACGGGTCAGACAATATGTTACACATTTGACACAACAGAGATGAGACCTAACCCAATCAACCCGACCCGACCCGTTTTCAAGTAAATGGATATCTCTAATTAGTACCTTTCCAGCTCTTTCTAGCAATTCAATTGCTTGTTTGACTTCATTATCCAACAATGCGTTCTTACTTATCTTCTCACCAGCCAACATTGCAGACACAGATAATATCAATGACTTGCAAACCATCAGATTATTTCCCTCCATTTCTCCATCAATACCAACACCATAATATTCACCACACATTTTAAAAACTTCTCCACATAAATCATATTTCTTTTCCTGACCACATTTCAAACCAATATTCCACAGATTCAAAGCAAACCAGTTTCGTTCCCTTCTTCCGACCTCACCTGACCCAAAAAACCTTTCGGGTCCAAGATCCGTGAAGCGAGAATGGGCTCGTTTCATGTATTTTAGGACTTCGTTTTCGTTTTTGGGTTGTTGAATGAGAATTGTGATGAGGGTTCTGAAAACTATGACTTCGGTTGTTGGCATTGGTTTTCTTGTGGAGAAAAAAGTCAAAAGACGGGATAGAGAGTCAACTGCAACGGAAAGAGCACGACAAGAAATAGCTTCGTGGGCAGATAGTGAGAGAAAATCTGGAGTGAAGTCAGTGCATGTTGGCATTGCTTGCAGTTGAGTAATAGCACCATTATGATCATTGTTTTGCAGATAAATCTTGAACTGCAGGAATATAAACACCAGATGATTTAACCGATTTTAGAAAGAGAAAATTGAAGCGTTTATTTACAAATAAAAATCTCACAAGTTAATCCCCGCAACTTGCTAGTTGGCATGTGGTTCAAGAAAATTGTTTGACTAAAATGATAATAGACAAAATGTAACTTTTTTTAATTGGTTCAAACTGTCATACATAGATGGAGTATGACAATTAAACTTGTGCTTAGAGTTATATGGTTAAAGAATAATATCAGGGAACTGAATTTTGATCATACTGAATTCAATAATCAAATCTGTTAAAGAAAAGCACACACACAGAACATATACCTTGAGGAAAACACAAGCAATGTTAGGTTCCAGCTGCAATTGTGAAATACAAAAACAACTTAAGAAAAGTATCATCAAAAGATTATAAAGCCATCAAGCACTTTAATCATTTAATGTTAATTCTTTAAAAACTTTTTGGAGGAAATTCAGAGTACCTTAAAAGCCTCATCAATGTATTCTTGAGCTCTATCTAGATGAGAGAGTGCGAGATGACATAAGCACAAAACTCTAAAGCCCTTTGCCCGAAGAGATCTGTTTTCAATGTCATGAGGAACATATAGCAGAGATTTCTCAAACAATTCTGCACTAATCTCATAATCTTTAGACCTGAAATGATCTGCTGCACTGCAACACAACTTTAACAAATCAGTGATATTTAGTTATTGGTATCATTGTCAATTTGCCACTTAAAAACTTTCATTATCAATGACAAGTTTCTTTGCAATTTGTCCAATTCACAAGCCAACATCATGATTCAGATAGAGTGACATGGTAGAATTTTAATAATTACATTAATTCCCACATCTCAACAAATTTAGCTACACAAATGCAATTGGTAATCTAGCTAGAATCTACTGAAAAGTGTGTTATGTCATCAAAATTTTATAAAACTGATACAACAAGTAAAAAAACAATAACTTACCAGTTCCAGAGAAGAGCATGCATACCAGACCTCTCTTTTGCAACCAAATCTCCAGAAAAAATAGCAACAACTTTGTCATTGGAAACAAAATCAGCAACCACTTTAACCCTAACCCTAGCTCCATCTCCATTTACACAATCAGAAACCACTCTTTGAATCACCCTAATCGCTGCACCAGCGCTGATGTGGCACCTACCTAAAAGTCCCAAAAACACCCCCATTGCTGTTTCTGCACCAGAATTGCCTACTGTCTGCAAGTATGACTCCATTGCTGACACCCAAACTCCTTCTGGTATCCCCTTATTTACCATCATGCCCTTTAACTCCTTCTCTGCTTCCTCATATCTTCCTAAACCTAACCATGCCTTCATTGCTAACACGCTTGAACTCGGATGATCTTCTCCTTTTTCACCATCTCTCAAAACTCTGACACATTTCAAAACACTATCGAATTCGTCCCTCTGCAAATGTGATGCTGCCATGAATCTGAGTGTTTTCATCCTTAATTCCTTCAAAGCTAGGGTTTCATCTGGCTTTTTCACAGTTCTTAACCCCTTCTCACACAACTCTAAAGCTTCACTCATCAGCTTCAATGCATCATTTACACTACAGACTTCGTTTTTTGACAAAATTAGTTTTCCAAAATACATATACTGGTTCGCTAAAGCCATGTAGTTCTCTGCAATTCCGAACAGTACTCTTTTTGACCTATTTAGTAAATTAATCGCTAAAGTTTTGTCCGATACCTCCCATGCTGTTTTTGATCTGGCGATATGTAAATCCAGAAGCAGCCTACGCTCTTCACGATCAGACACGTTCGTGATTTCGACTTTTGACGTCAGATCCGTCGCCTTCTCGAAGCAATTGCTAGCGAGATCGTACTTACGAAGCTCATGCCAGATTGTACCTGCTTTATAGAAGAACGAAGCGCATTTGAAAAAAGGAGAAGGAACACCGGAAACATCAACGGCGAGGTGGAGAAGATCGGCTGAGGCTTGCCGGAGTTTGGCGTGTTCCTCTGTAATTTTAGACGATGATGTCCTGACGAAGTTGGACAGATCGATGCATGCGTTCCACAGACGGTAACTGAGCTTCCATATCTGGAGCTTGACGGAGTTCTGGAATGGTGCGAGTGAAGATAGTTGAATCAGTATGTGGCGGAGATTACCGGGGATAGACTCCGGCAAAGGAGATTCCGGTGAGTGGCGTTCGATTTCGTTTGTTACTGCTTCTAATTTACAAAGTAGATCGGTTATCGAATCCGGTGACTGTGTCTGCCGGAGATCCGGCGAAGAGATCTCGGCGATTCTCATTTTTGGCGGCAATGTTCTTTAAAGTTTGAGGGGATATGTTGTGTAGTTATTAATATAAACGGTGGTTTCGAATTCACGAAAAGTAAAGTACTTGAACATCGTAATTGAGAAACAATATAGACATTAGACATTTAGACAGACAGGGTGAGACTGATTTTATTCGAGGGACTCAGTTTATCAAACCGGTGATTGGACCAGGTAACCATCTGGTCGAACCAGTGGTCGAACTGGTTTTATATTCTTTTTTAATTATTTAAGTATTTTTTATATAGAATCATTAAAATAGTTATAGAACAATCCGGTTTTTAAATTCGGTCTGACCGACGGACCAGTAAAAAGCTCGGTTCATTGTCTGTTCTGGTATTTAAAACATTGATCACACACTCATAAACAAATACGAAATCCAACCTAAAGTTTATAAAAATTTGGGTTTTATATATTTAAATCTAATTTGTTCATACCTTTAAATTATTTCAAGTTTTACTCATACTTTTAATCCTAGAGTACTTCAAATTATCTTTGTTGACTTTATGACACTTCATTCAGATATTTTGAATAATACATTAACACAATATAGTTGATTGATGTTGGCTTGTTCTTTCATAAGCTAACCTAACATAAGCTAACCTAACTTATTAAAGTATCATTAACAAAAAATTCCCAGGGAAGCGTATTTAATATTCTCATCATGACATATCTTTTACTATGTCAAGTGCTATCTTCTAAGGCAATTGTTAGACTTGATTTTGATGTAGTCTTTTTTTTAGCGATGCAAGCTGGATGATCTTCACATAGTACAATTAGGCTTCTTTTGATCGATTTCAGTCGGCTTTCTTCTTAAATACATTGAATCATTGATCCTAACCAAACTCATCCTTATCATCACATTATAACAATTAACTCTATGTGATTTGATGATGTCGCACTTGATGCATGTTTTGTTGGTTACTTCCGGAGTCACCTAATATATCAACTTATACTCTAATAAGCTTAATGATGACACTACCTTGCTAACAGCTTGGCAAAAAATCGAATGAGACAAACCCAAACTTAATGCTACTAGATCAATGTTGTTTTACCAAAATCCATACTAATAAAACTTTAAGACTACAATGAATCAAAAAATTGCAACATTGGTTAGAACTATTAAATGCAATATTATATCTCCTGAATATTGACGAGATACATTGGTGCTTTGATCACACTTACATTTTTTATAGCCTCTTAATGGATTAACTTAATGGATTAAAAAGTTATCAAACAGCCCCTAAAATATGGTATTTGTAGACAATCTACGCTCTTCTTGGGGGTGATAAGCTAAGAATCCTTTTGTATGTCTGACAATCAACAAACCAACTTCATGCATATTAAAACGTGTTAACATCTACTACATCATCGGACGCAGTATGATTGATAAGCAATCCATGTTCCATATTGCAACCAAAGTATAATTTAATCCTGTCAAGTTCTTCCAATTCATAATTCTCTGTTTAGCGGTTTAACAGTTTCCATCTTTCTAACAAACCACAAAATATTAGTTATGACTTATGATGTAGATCAACAACGTTTGACCAAAAAAGTCAAACAACACATGACGAGAGATGAGCAACAAAACACAAACAAAAACAAAAACAAACAACAAGAAAAGAAGTGCATATATTAGACGAATACATATCCAGTGACACCTAATACAACCAGGTTTACAGTTACATCCCTAAACAGAACATTAACATATTTCTGGTCCATTTTTCACAATATTAATACATCTAATTAGTTCAACAGGGTTAACTCCTAGGAAGTTAAAATAAGTTCATAACAACAAAGTTTCTTACCATTTCCTACAACCTTAGTGCAGATAAGGAGCCTGATACTGATAACCAGTAGCAAAATAGTGACCATGGTTAGGACCCATGTTGTAAGCCGGTGTGCCCATATACTGAGGAATGTGGGTTTCAACCGGACCAGCGTAGCCACCGTAGGGTCTGTTGTCATACATGTATGGTGTTGGCGGTGCATACCTGTTATCTGTCATCCTACCATAGAAGTTGTTAATATTGTTGTTGTTAATGTTGTTGTTGTTGTTCTTGTCAGCAGCAATGTTAGTGTTTCGGGTTGGTATGACATTGGCTCGCGGTCGTTTGGGTTGAGGTTTTGCAACTTCTGTGGCTCGTTTTTTGTCGGCTTTTGCTTTCTCGAGATAGAGAACCCGTTTTTGAAGCGGGCCCGGTGGGTATGCGTCTTCAAGCTTATGGTCTTCGATGCATTTGATTACCGCCTTTAGTGCAGATAGTTCTCTCTCGCTGACATCATTCTACAGTTTGAACATTTGAACATGTAAATCTCAAGTGCTTTACGGGTATGCAAATTTAGAGGTGGCAATTTAAGAATTATTTTTATGATGAAAGATAAACTTCAAAATTAAGTTAGAAAATATAAAACTGATTATATTTTACAACTAGTAGGTAAAAGTGAAACCGACCATGTATAAATTAGTGTACTTAAACACTTAAAGTTTGGTAAAAAATTTATTCAAAATAATCAGATTAATTTCTTAATAATTTAGTATTTTAGTCGTATTTAATATAGTAATTGTAAGATTAACTAATGAAAAAGGAAAAAAGATGTCGGTGGTCAACCCAACTGTTTTAGTTTGTAACTAAAATGACCCCGTTTGTATCCAACAGACAAAACGCACTCATTTGCCACCTCTAGCATGCATGAACAAATCAGATTGATCATAATGATTGCAAAAACTGCAACAAATTCATGCAACCATAAATAATAAACAATGCATTACTGGATAATGTGCTCCTTCAGAGTGTAGACTAAAGAAAAACAAACACTTACGAAGAACACAAAATAGCAAACCTTCAGCGATTAATTAACTTATAAAATGGTCCATCATATTAAAAAAACATAAAACTTATTACTCAAATTAGTGTATTAATTATGTTTTGATTACTCCTGATTCAATTTTTCAATACTTAAGTACCAAAATAGCAATTTGTCGGCCATTGCTTTTCAAATTGAGGCAAAAATAGCAAAGTCAGCCAATTAATTCCTCTTAATTTTAGTGAAATGCTTGGTACAGTAATTAGTGAGTGATTAGAAGGGAATTAAGCAGCTGATGAGCCGGAAGCAAGAAAATTTTACAACATTATTATGTTATGCAGAAAATGAATACCAAACCTGTGCAGTAGGAGACATATTTGCTGATTTGATAACTGAAGGAACTCTCCTTGCCTCAGTCAAGTATGATTTCAATATGGAAACTGGAGAAAACTGTTGTGTAAGATCAAATGCAAATGCTAAGTTAACAGCATCAATATGTCTTCCACTGTTCACCAAGACTTCAATTACACCTGACCAAAAAAAAAAGAAATTAATCACTTGAATCTACTGAATCAATCTGGGATACATTTGATCTCTGACGGGGCAAATGGATTAAGCTAAATAACTTACCTAAAGAAGAAGCAAGTGTACTCAAATGCACATCAAACGGGTAAATTCCCTATCTTGACCATGTGCAATTTTTCAGACTTACACGCATTTTTTACCGACTATGAGCAAATTTGACCAATTTTTTACAATCTTTGACCATTTTTTGACAATGCTTACCGATTTAGACAAATCTTGACCGATTTTATGCCCGATTAGGTGAAGTCACAACGGTGGACTCCCGATTACCAATTAATCCTGATTTTTACGACAATGGTAATAATATAATTTGCATCATCAAATTTAGCACCTTGTATATTTATGAATTTATAAAGATGGATAAAAAAATATGGGTGTGGGTCAGCCTAACCCGACAACCCGTTTTGAAAACAACTTAAAAACCACTTGTTTGACCCGACCATTTTGATATTAGAAATCTGAAAGAAAAAACGAACCTGGTATCTTGTCTGACAACCCAAGGAAGCGGCAGAGGTCAGCAGCCTGGTGACGACGCGACACCATCGGTATCAACTTTGCTAAATCTTCTTGAACAAAATCAGAATTAATACCAAAAGTAGCAACAAGTTGCAAGAAAGCATGAGCTTCCAAAGAGTTCCCATTACTAGCATCCACATCAAGATCATCCAACTTTGGTTTCCATTCATCAGCAATAACCCTTGCGCGCGCTTTCACGTTATTAGAAACAACCTTCCAAACATACTTTTCACCCAAATTTGTCAACATAACGCTAAGACATTCCATTAACATAATACATGTTCTTCGTTGACCCAAAAGATTCGCATCTTTTTCTTTTTTCACGTCCTCTGATGACACATAAAAACCGGTAAGAGAATCCAAAACCAGACCACCGGGATCAGCTGCAGCTTTTAATGCAATTGGGAGTTCTTCTTTTATGGAAGAAAGATTCTTACGGTTATCTGATATGAATTTATGGAGTCCTTGTGAATCATTCGCCTCGCAAAGTTTTGCAAGTTGGGGATTTGATAGTGCCTTCACATCACTCTCAGATAATTTTCCAATATCATCAGTGGGATTGGTTTCAATGATTCCATTCTTGCGTTTATTAATGACATCAGCAATTGAAGCGACAGCTGCATCGCGTTTTTCTTGAAGTTTTTCTAATGATGCTTCTTCTTTGGCTGTTACAGCTGCTTGACGTTTTTCAAGAATTTGTCGGGATTGGGTTGTTTTTGTTTCAAATTCTTTTTCTTGGTCTTCTAGCTCGGTGAAACGCCTTTTTAGGGACTTTTCGAGTCCGTGAAAGTGATCCTCGATTTGTTTCCATTTTAAGTTAAAAGTTACAGCTCGGTGACTTTCCAGCTCAGCAAATGCTCTCTGAAGTTGTTGTATCTTAGAGGTTGTTGACTCTAAGAGTGTAGCAACAGACTTTACATCTTCCATGACGCTCTAGAAACCTTTATATAAATCAAAACTCAAAAACATAATTAATAATATGAGAAATAGGGTTCGATAGAAACAATGCTTACTCAGTAAATATATAAAAAGAAATTCAAAAATAAACCAAACTTGATTATTCAGCAAGCTCTTTTCTGACTGACTTGCAGATTAGCACCCTCATCATAAAGAAAAAAAACATAATATTATTCTAACAACTTCATGGTGTAGTTCTAATTATTCTCTTTTTGTTGCCTTTATAAAACGAACACAAACTTTTGTTTACTTTTAACCATTAAATCCCTACTAATTATCGACGCTAAAAGACAATGTCTAAAAACCAAGACCTCAATACATCACACACCACAGATAAAAAAAAAGGTTCATCATGAAAAAGCAAGGACCAAAACAACGCATGTCGATAAGTTATTATAAACTTAAACAAAAAAAATAAACCTCTCATTGAAAATCTAAAACCACAAAAAAGCCATTTGCCAAACATTAATGTGTTTGAAAAAAAAAAATTGGATCAAATCCAATTATCCAAACTGGAACATCGTTGACATGGACTTCAACATTTAACATATGGACCACATTTCTTCAAAGGAACCTTTGATTCTTTAGATCATTTATGATTAGGAAAACTGTCCATAAGATAATCTAAAAATTCATAACCACTCCTCTTTCAACAAATAAGATAAGTATGAAAGATTGAAAGCATACCAAAAGATGAGGAAAATATAATATTACCAAAATTGTTTACAACAGTAATAGATCCACCAAAATGTACTATAAATAGAGGAAAACACTTAGGAATCAAGCATCCCTAATGCTTGAACACCTCTAAAACAAACCCTAACTTAGGCATCAGGACCAAACATCAGATAACAGATGCACTCCTACTGAAACCCTAACCCTAACCCTAACACCAACACTAAATTAAAAGATAATTACCATCATACATTCATTTTTAACCACATAAATAACTCTCTAACGTTACTAACGACCGAATTTAAGATGTTACTAAACATTCTGAAACTCCGACAAAGTAATAATAAATGAGGCATAACTTGACGAGGTACGTGACAGCTAGATCAGCCGACACACCACGATTACATTTATAAACAACAAAACGTTTCAACAAATCAAAATTAACAAGTAAGAAATTAAGCTAATTTTGAACCAAATTTCATAACTATAACCGTAATTTAGCTACCAGCAAGAGATTTGGTGAAAGAAAAGTAGTTGGATCTGGCAATTAGAGCATGAGTAGTGTTGCAGAAAGGAAATAACAGGTGAACTCACCGGTGACGGGTGATGACGGCGTTGGACGGCGGCGAATCGCGGAGTATAGTCAAGCCATTTTGGTGTGTTGAGATGGAGGGTTTCGCGGGTACAGAGGCAATGGAGAAAGAGGAAAGTGAAAGAGGGTTGAAATAATGAAGACTACCAACATAACAAGGCGGCTTACGAAGCAAATACTCTCTTTCCTACCTTTTTTTTATTTTCATTTTTATATCAAATTATTTTGGCAACTTATATTGGTCCTGCCACATCTTCTGACTTAAGAAAGATTAGACTACTAGAGTATAATTTTAGTACCTTTAATATTTTAAAGTCTTGTCATTTTATTCAAAAATATTATTTCTTATTTCTATCATTGATGTTTGTATTTTTATGTCGCTTTCGACTAACTCGCCAATTCAAAAATATATGTGAAGTCAATGTAACTTTCATCACAACATAGTTTTCGTTCTTTTTTTGCCATTTTATCCAACCATTGGCACAACTATACTGTGTATTGTATGAGGCATTTATCCAACCGACGGTCTCCTTGGGCACCATGTGATGTTCATCCATTCAAATATTTTTTATCGAGAAGATGGTTTTCTGTTCAAGGCTAGCAGGTTGTGTGTTTTGCGGTCATCGTTTCATAAAGCTATTGTGTTGGAATGTCATCAAGGTGGGTTGGCAGGCCACCTTGGGATGGAAAAAACTGTAGCCGTAGTCCAAGATCAGTTTTATTGGCCCAAACTGGATCGTAATGTTGCTCACGTCTTAGCACATTGTTGAGTCTGCAAAATTGCATCATACGAACCAAGGTCTCTACATGCCCTTACCTGTTCCCGATGGTCCATGGGAAGACGCTAGCCTTGATTTTCTACTCGGTTTGCCACGAACCCAGATATGAAGGGTTCTATTATGGTCTTTGTTGATCGGTTCTCCAAGATGCTCCACTTCACTCAGTGTGCAAAGACTTTTGATGTGTCACAAATCGGTCGTCTTTACTTTGCTTAAATTGTTAGGTTGCATGGGTGTCACACCCCCAAATTCCCGTCCCTACTACCACCGCAGGTGGGGGCGTGAGCTGGTTTAGACTGACCAGAATTCGAGTTATTAGTCATATTGAATGACTATATATGATTTTGAAAAACATACTTTGCATTCAATCATGACAAAAACATTTACTTAATAAGTTCATCAGGGTTAGCGTTTACCAATTGCGAAAGCGTAAATAGTTTTAAAATCGTTGCGGAAGCATTAATGTAAAAATCATAAGTCTAGTCTACCACACAATTCTCAAAGATAAAGTAAATGTTTATGCAAGTGTTTTCAAAATAAGGATGCATGAGACTCCAGCTAGCATCCTAATCTGCTCTCGCCTTAGCAACCCCAGAAACATACTTAAAAGTGTCAACCAAAAGGGTTGGTGAATTCACGGGTTTATAAACAGTTCAAAGAGTTTAGTAGGCGCATATATGTCAAGCATATAATCCTATTGATAGCTAGTCGAACATCGTGTAGCTACATGTGCCAAGTACAGAAGTTGGACGTCAATTATATGCCTTCAGTCAATATCTATTTCATGAAATATTCACAATAAAAACAAAGTAGGTCAATAAGCACCCAGTCCATGCGCGCCGACGGAGTGGGGTTTGTCAAAACCAGTAGTACTATTCCGATCAACTCGCTTGGGTAACCCAAATTAACAGTATTCACATATCGAAGGACTTAACATGAAATGTAAAATAATCACCCTAGTTAACACAAGACTATAACAAGCTATATATGTGTGACACCCGTCAATTTTCCACGTCCAATTTTGACTTATGTTGTGCGTACATTTATACGTATTAAATTAAATACGTGGACTATGACCCTGAATACTTATGTATTTAAATATATAAGTAGAAATTGTGTAATAAAATGTGATACGATGTGCGAACTCCCCACTCAGTGAATGGTTTGGAGCTATAAAACAAGACGTGATAGTCTTTGTGCACCTATTACCCCGGATTCACTAACTAAAATCTTAACGGATAATTAAAATCCATGACGCTCGACGTCGGATATCCGTACAAGAAAGAAACAGAAACCCGAAACACGAATGAGGAACATTATCAATCAAGAGAATCCTAAATCAAAGACATATATATATATATACATATGTACACGTATAAAAATATATATAAATGAATATATGTATACGTGTGAAACCAAGAAACAAACACACATGGACATGAAATATTTGAAGACTTACAATAGGTAACACATTACCATAAACTTATAACACATTAATAAGTTACATGTGACAAATAAGTGCATATAACACATTAAAATGTTACAAGTGGAAAATGCACCACTTCATGACACCACCTATGCTAGTAACTTACACAAACATACATAATAATCTTAAGTTACAAGCAAACAAAATCACTAACAAGTGGGAAATATCTAGTAGGTGAAGAAGATATGGTGAAGTACATAAGATCTAATTTAAAATTTACACACCATGCTTCCAATCTTTGACCACACCACTCTTCTTACTTAACCCACCCATTCAAGATCAATCACCACACCACATCACATCTTCCTTCTCTCCCTCCTCCCTCTTGGAGTTCGGCCGAAGCCCCTCACCACCCTCCCTTGGTGGTTTTGTTCTTCAATCTTCATCAAACACCACCCTAAAACCTTCCTTTGATCATAAGGAAACCACAATGGAGTCTTTTTCTTGAGTTTTCTTTAGAGGTTGCTTACTAGTGGGAGTCCAAGAGCTTGAAGACTTGGAGTGTTGAAGAAACTCAAGACTTGAAGTTGGTGATTTCCTTTCAAGTTCAACCTTTCTCACTATCTTCTTTCTTAGTATTCTCAACTAGCTTGGAGTGGGTATACTTTCTACACCCTCATTTCCTTCATAAAAACTTACTTGTGATGTTAGGAGTTCAAAGAAAACCAACATTAAACACTTAAAACTTGTTAAAATATGAAATTTAGCAAAACTATGAAACTTGTAAACAAACCATGCAAAAAGAGGTTATGAACCAAAAAATGAGCAAGAAACCAGTGAATATACATGTGTTGGAACAAGAAGAATGGTTAAAAACTACTAAACTAGTCAAAAACCACAAAACTAGTAAAATATTTCAAGTTAAAAGTGGTAAATATGTAAAAATGAAAAACATAGCTAGACTTGGAGTTAGACCACGAAATTTTAGTATGATGTGAGGAGTACATAAACTAGAAATACTGAAAATTTTGAGCTCATTTGGACTTGTAGATATTCTTGAATAAAATGTTTTGTACATAAAAATGATAAAATGGACATTTTTGGTTAACATACTTAAACACCGAATTAGCACTTGAAATTTTTATGTGTTATAACATGTATAAAAACTCGAAGAACTAGAGATTTTGAGAGTCATTGGAGTGGTAAGTTGTTGTAGGAAAATAAAACAGTTTTTATAATAAAAAAACCGGTTTTTGCAGAAAGCATACTAAACATACTTGAAAAGTTACCAAAAACTTACAAAAGTCTTAAAATACGTATATGAACATCCTGTAAAAAGTTCATAATTTTTGGATAAGTGGAACTGTATTTTCTAAAAATGCACATTTTAATACATTTAAAATGGAAAATTTAAGAAAATAATTTTTCCCGAGTCTGGGAAAATTTCAGTAACCTTAGAATGATAAATATAAGCTTCCCTAAAAATTTTGGATTTTTCTGAAGTGTTCAAGTATTTTCTCTATTTTCTCATATTAAAATAATAGTAAATAATAATAAATAATATCTATTTAATGAGAAAAGTACTTCGGTTTTGAGATAAACTACCAAAATTTAACAGTAATTTTTAGACAAGGAAAAAGACTTAGGAAAAAAATTTTAGACCTTTTTGAGTTGTCTAACTATGTTTTCTAATTAAAACAAGGTTATAAATTAATAGGAAAAGTACTTGTACTATGAGAAAACTCATCAAATTTTTACACTGAGTTTTAATTGATGAAAAACACTTATAAAACAAATTTCGTGCAATTTGGAATTAAGGAACTATACTTTGTATTTTTAATTAATAAACAATAATATCAAAATAAAAAAGTTACAAAATATTCCAAAACGAACTTAACACTTGGAACGGGATCAAATAATAATTCTAAACAAATAGAATATCATATTCTAAGGATTAAATTGGTGAGACATGTTGTTCGGTAAAAATCAGAATCAAACTACGTACCGGTACCGATCCGAAAAGCGGTAACACACTAACGACATACGAACTTTGACTAACACATAAACGTGAATAATTATACATATAAATATATGTATAAAAAACAGAATCTAATGAACTTGATGACGAGAAACTTATTTGTTCGAGAACACGAACTTAAACGAATCCAAACTATTGTAGGATTCGGGCTACCTTGAACTTTGTGCTCAGTGGACGTTGTACGAATTGAAGAGACTGTACTCATCTTAGACAGTGAGTTCGTAACCCCCTT
>WOUH02000014.1:3161777-3178178 GCA_009936405.2 Stevia rebaudiana
GTACTCTGATATTCGGTTATGAAATGAAATGTGTTTTGGTGTAATATGTGTTGGATATTAAACCGGTTGACTCGATCATACAATACCGAGCAGTTGACGTGGCAAGCTGCTCACGGACCGGTCGGAGACCGGGGGCCGGGGAGCGGGGTGTCACAGAACACCATGCTGGAATGCTTATACACTTTCAAGAAGCTCAAGATAATAAAAGTTTGTTATAAAAATCACAATTGACCAAGAAAGTCAAAAGATATGACATTCATTATATACTTAAATTCAAATATAGTAGTTGTGTATTTCAATTTAAAATGAACATATATGACACTGACATTAACCAAAAAAGAAAGTAAACATATATGATAATGTAATTTTCGAAACAAAGAGTCAATCATTATAAACGAACCTTCAGATTTGAAAACGATATGCTACACGGTGTATAAAATTGAAAGTATAATAGGTTTAAAATATTTTCATGGATGAAGGTTTAAAAACATTTTTTATTTGATATGTAATTTAGAAACCTATAATATTGTATTGTTAACATGTAACCGAAATTTACCTATCTTGTGATAAACTTTTACAAAATGAGCTATGAAAATATGAGAAGTTTAACATGATTTTAAAACGGAAATACTTATTAAACAACAATAAGAATTAACTATAAAAAATAAATAATAAGGAATCAATACAGTTAAAAAATTGAAATTTTAATTTAAGTAGCCTAGATTCCAGAAGAGGTCAATATGTATTTGAAGTCCAATATGTCATATATTTGAAAATAGATGCATTCACATACACAAATAAAGTGACAATATCACATATGATTAATTCAGCTGCTCGAATTGAAATAATCATATGAAGAAAACGTGAAAAACAAATCGGCTTCAAAGACAAATATCCACGAAACAAAAAGAGCATAACAATAAAGTTAATGTAACCTAGAGAGAGGTTATATATAAAGTCCCTATAAGAGGTAAAGGTCCCATAAGAGACTAATATTATATGAAAACAGACAAATGCCTAAAAAATAAGAAAAGACAAACTTCCTAGAAGAGACTAATTTTATCCCAGAAGAGATTAACAAAATGTCATAAATGAATAATGAATTTCGTAGAAGGAACACCGCTACTGTGCGAATAAATATGAGATCTCAATAAATTTAATACAAAACGAAACCAAAGTTAAACGCGTGTTAACAAAGTATATGCATATGCTATATCAACAAATGTAATCGATGTGAAAGATTAGTTATTTGAAAATATGTAAAATTGAATGCACATAGATGACTACTGAAATGGCATAATGCCTTAAAGGCTTAACTGGATTTGCTTGACAAGCAAAACGTTCCGAATCAGTAGCCCGAACACTCATAAACGTCAAACCAGTAGGTTATAAATGAGTGTCTTTAAATAAAAAAAAAAGTCAAAGAATGAGATTGTGCGATTTAGGCCCCACATGTAACAGGAAGGTTTTCCCCCTAAAATCAGTAGTTGATTATGAGGAGACGTAATCCCTTGCAGTGGATGCGATAACCTTAAGATGTTCAATCGACCTCGAAATCTCATAAGGACTTCATATGAAATATATAGCTGTTATCATTGCATACTTGTACAAGACGTTTGGAAACGACATCTAAAATCCCTGAAGGTTAAAATGCCTAAAACATTCAGACTAGTACCTCGACTCGGTAAATATTTGAGGTACAAGTTTGAGAAAGTCAACCATGTGGCTATCATAAGTTTTCTCTTTGAAAGTTCATATAATCTTAGTTTATAGCAACGATCTAAAAGACCATATAAAGACTCCGTCGAACTCCCAGAAGAAAATGACACAACTTGACAATTCAAGAATATGCAGTATGGTTTTTTTTCCATTATTTTACAAAATTCAAGAAATTTTCGTATCCGATGAGTTGTGTCTTTAAGTTCAACATAATCACAGCGTGCAGTGGTGGTCTAAAGATCATCAAGAGACTGTGTCAAACTCCTAGACGAATAATTTTGAAAGACCTCAATGAATCATAACATGCAGTGGCGGAACCAGAACCATTTAATTGGAGGATCCTAATAGAAATTTTTTTTGGCTTAGCTTGTTGGTGTAAAACAGTTAATTATTTTTTTTTACCAATGTATGAAAACCTAGTTCTTTATTTGGGTGTTTCACTGAAGTATTTTTCTAAAATTAACGCTTTTGTATGAAAAACGATTTCTAGTTATGTATCTTTTCATAAAATTTTAATATAATATACATATGAACTAACTATATATTTTTTTAAAAAACAAAATGTTTATGATGATAAACTACAGAGATGATCAAATAATATAATTAATAAATATAAGTTACAAATCATCGAATGATCTAAGTATATAATTACATGAAAATAATACAAAACTTGCTTTATACAAAAAATTATAAGTGAATGAAGGCTGTCAAGTACTACTCAGGTAATCATAGGTAAAAGTGATATTATGCATTACTTTTATCTTCTCCGGTGAATAAAATTAAAACTTAAGCAAAAAATGAAAAATAGTATAATAAATAATTAAGTTTGTCAGTATAAAGTAATAAAGTATAAAGGGGATTAATATTAAAAATTGTAAGCTAAATTAAAAAACCCTTTTAAAATGTTATTTTTCTGACAGCATCGACATCATCTTCCTCCTAGAGTAAAGTTCTCTCTTATCTCACAAACTCAAAACCAGTGAGTTATCGACTCTCTTTGCCGGAAAAACTCAATTTCCATTCTTCTCTTCACTTTAATTGTCTTACAGGATACAAATGAGAGGGTCCAACACAAGAAAGCCTCTCTTTGAATACCTTAATTATCAAAACATATGTTCTCCCGGAGTTTGGCCGTAAGTTGGCCGGAGGGTCAACGTACCCTCTGGACCCTCCCCTAGTTCCGATGATGATAACATGGACAAAGATGATTTACTAAGCATACGTTGTTTTCGATCGCTATGCATAACCGTCCCAAGTAGAGGCAAATAATAATTGGTCCACAAGTATCGTAGTTAAACATAATAGATACATAAATGTGTCATGCAAATATTACAAGACATGATATATGTGGTAATAAAATATAACTCAAATCCAACATGTTGCATTATTTTCCCTCATTAAGTTTTTCCTCTGGAGTTTTTTTATGGAGCAGTGTAACTGATCAAGTAGCATCAATCCATATTATATATCCCAACTACCAATTTTAACATCACCATGAATTGTGTTTTCAGTTGTGTAAAGTAATCAGTAGTATATCTTAAGGGGAGAACATGCGATATCTACTCTTTTTTCATCTTAGCTATGTTTTGTTCCATTGGATTTTTCTTGTAAGGTTTTTGACAAGGCTGGATCACCAGCCATATTAAAGGATTAATTGAACTCTTTATGTGACTCAAGACACGAGATTGCCTTGGAGGAAAAATATGAAATCCAATACTAGTTTATGGAATCTGCTTGATAATTATTAAACTTTCACCAAGCTCAATCTATATATGAAGATGTTTCAAATATGTCAAACATTCAATATATTCAAGAAGAGTGACTAAGTCAGAAGCCTAACTACGAAGACAATGCAACATGATCGTTCAAGATAAAAAAGATCACATCAAAGACCAAGTTAAGAAGTCATCAAGCATATTGTATTTTCACTTGTTGAAAATTTTATGTTAAATTAAAGGGGAGCATGATACATAGTGCATTTTTTTCACTTAAGCAAGTTTTTTCCAATAGATTTTCTTAGTAAATTTTTTAATGAGGCAACGAAAGTAATTGATTTAACACCATCCCGAAGTATATTGTTGATAGTGTATAATGAACGGTAATATGTGTAATGGGAGTGTTATAAATACTTTATTTCATACATTATTACACACATAATATGCTATCAATTCTTTTTATTACGATTGAATCGGTTTCACATTGCATATGTGTATATATATATAAATGTGTGTGTAACTTGGAATTAATGAAACGAATTTCTCCATAGTTTCTATCCTGTTTTTCTCAATTTGTAAGTTATGTAATCTACCCGGTTGCTAGTTGTTTCTCTTTAATAAAATGTCAGGTGGTAAAAAAAAAGTCTAAAATTTTGGGTTCAGAGCATTCACATTAGCTTCTTCATCTCTATCTCTATAAATCACTTAAAATAATAATTTTTTCTCTCTTATATTTAATTAAATAATATTTTTTAATACTTTATTATTATTTTTTCTCTCTCATCCACTCATAAATACTTTTATATTCAATAAAATATTACTTTTTTATAATTATTATCTTTTCTCTCTTCTATTCAATTTATAAAATCACTATATTTTTTCTCTCCTATTATCTATACATAAAAAAGATATCATTTTCTCTGTATTCCTTTGCTTACAACCACTTCAATAAATCTCTTTGTTACATACAATGCACTCTCACCAAATTTAGATTTAGAAAACATAACGTGAATGCTCATAATGGTAGTTTTAGAGATTCACAGATGTCCGAGATGAAACCCAGTTTCCTTCGACCTCAAACCCCTGTCAAACCCCTTTTGTTTACAGCAAGAAAGTCCTACTGAGAGACAGAGAAGCTATGGCGGAGGTCTCAACCGCCGGTTGCAGTTCGCCGGAACTTTTGCCGGAGGAAGAGCTGCACGTCATAAAAAGCATGTCAATGGCAGCCGAACCTCAAACCAAAGTAGGCGATACATTTTGTTTAGTTAGCCGAAGGTAATCGTCGCATCATTTACATCTTTCTCAAAATGCGTATCTGTATCTTCCGAATTGATGATTGAACGAACTTCTAGGTCTTTTTTTAGCAAAATGCAGAGGTTTTTGACCGAATCAAAGGATTACGTCCATTTGTGTTTGATTTTGGGTCCATGCAGTTCAAATTCGTAGTTATTAGTCGCAATTAGGGTTTCATTTGATAAAACCCCTTCGTGGTAGTTTCTGTTTTTTAGTCCATAGAGACAGTAGATACTCTCGTAAGCTGATCCAATTAGAGTATTATATATCTCTACCACATGAATTTGGAAAACTCATGTTCTGTTGATTTTTGGGTATAATGTAAGCTGTTTTTAAAAAAAAAAATTGGAGCTTTATCGATTATGTGTGTCTGGTGTCTTTTGAATTTGAATTCCAGTAAATTAATCTGATAACTGAGATCTGCAGTTAGGGTTTGATAAAATGAATCCCAGATGCTGTAGTTGTGGATTTTCAATCCAAGAAGAAGTAATGCAAATTATATAGTTTTTAAATCTGAACTATGCAGAACAAATTTATGTATTTTCACATCACACTCAGTTAGTTTTTCCCTTTTGGATCTAGAATCTGGTAGTTTATTAAAGAATTAGTGGAATTTAGGTCATCTCCATAGTCCATTGTATGCACCAAAACACCAAATTTGGCGTAACACTATCTCCTTAAACTATTTACACCAAATTATTACACCAAAATTTTTCTAGTTTAAAATTTTAATACTGTCTCCTTAAACTACCGTGTATGCATAAACTAATCAACCTGAAAGAAGTTGGTAACAGAATTGTGTGTTAGAAAATTGTTGCATACATTAGCGTTGAGTCATATACTCATGTGTTTTAATTCGAGTTTCATTTAAATAATTTTTAACAATCACTATGTGCAATTAGGCCTTATTAGATGAATTTCCTATGATATAGTTGTCAATTTCCTACAAAATAGACAATTTCTGAAGTCGGGGTATTAATAGTTAATACTACAAGTCGTTTGAGATGATGGCTGACTTTATTAACTTTTGGTAGAATTCATGATTTTAAAAAAATTAGGGTTTGTTCAGTTAGAAGTTAGAACTGCAAAGTACGGATTTAGCATTACATGGTAATTGTTAATGTGTGAATTTGGATCCAGTGAAGTATATCTGTACTAGAACTTGCATTGTTAAAACTTAATAATAAATAGATTTATAAGGTCGCACGCGAGATATTAATCTAGATTTTAAGCTACCCAAAACGTCTTTAAGCAGGAAATGAGCTTTAAGGAAAGTGAAATAAATGCTTTGACAAATTGACAGTTTGCTAAAGCCAAAAGAGTAAGAAATGTTGGTATATGATAGCATGAAATGGGAATATTTTGTATATTTTAAATGGATTTTGAATTGAGGCTTAAAGTGACCATGAAAGTTAGATTCCGTATCTTCATACAAGTAGTCCCTTTTCATATATTGATTATTATTGTGTGTTTTAATTAGGTTTTTCTCATGCTACCGATTGAATTCGTTGGATTTTGGATCTTCATAATTGCTGCTTGTTTAAATGGCTATAAATGTAAAATAAAATCTCTTAGAATAAAATTTCTCTCTCATTAAAGCACATTGAAAAGATGGATACAAGATAAAAAAAAAGCGTCTTCTTTTTTACATTTTGATGAGAATTAGGTTAAAAAATCCTGCATTACGTAATGGCGACAAAACATAATTCTGATTAGAGACAAATTTGACTTGGGTTAATAGATATCAACTGATTATATAAATAAACTAATTAGTGACAAATTTTAATCTATAATCCAACTTTGATTTTAATTTTCTTAACAGCTTCTAAACTAGCATTTAAATTTAATTTTGACAGATGGTGGGAGAAATGGGTTACTTTTGTGACTCACAACAAGAAAATTAGTACCAACGAGGGATCATCTTCAGATCATCAAGATATAAACAATTCAAATACTCCAGAAAGACCATCAAGCATTGATAATTCTGATTTAATTAATGAAATAGCATCTGATAATTCAACAATGGGTATTGAGCTTCATGATACACTACAAGAACACACTCATTACATATTAGTTCCAGAAGTAACATGGAATCAATTCTGTGCATGGTTAATGCTCTCTTTCATTCTCAATTATTTACAAATTGTATATGGTTCTTATAACGAACACATAATACTATTTTACCACGTGACTTAAAAATCATTAATGAAGTCCCATATAATAATTGTTTTATATACTATATTTGGTAAATTAAATCAAAAACTATTTTATAGGTATGGAGGTGGGCCCAAATTGGCACGAAAAGTGATAAGTTGTGGTGAATCGCAAACAGAATTGACCGTTGAAGTTTATCCGTTACGCCTTCATCTACATCTAATGCCGAAAGCTGACCAGTGTACCATAAGATTAAGCAAAAAGGTACAGCTGGCATACTTTATATGATAATTAGTTAGATGTGTTAAATACGCATTCTACATAATCGGTGAATTTGGGTTGTGTTTAAGGGGCCTAATGGGTTAAACACAAATTCTTAGCTAAATGGAAAATGGATTTAACAAGTCGAAAGTCATCTAAAGTTATTATTAATGCTTACAATCTCCAAAGTCATTTTATTAATGATTTATATAATTAATGCTTACAATCTCCAAAGTCATTTTATTTACAATCATAATTAGCACATTATTAACTTTTTAAGATCTGAATTATTTTGAGCAGGAAACAATTGGAGCGCTACACAAAAAGGCTTGCGAGATATTTCAGCTTAATTCAGAACAAGTAAATAAATTATTTATACTGTTCACTTAACATATGCTTTCTTGACAAATGTGTCTCTAATTTTTTTCTTTTTCTTTTTAAATTTTTTTCCCTCTTGCAATGCCAGGTAAGCATTTGGGACTACTTCACCCACAGAAAACATGCTTTGATGAATGACCTGGATAAAACACTCGATGATGCCAACATACAAATGGATCAGGATGTGAGTTACTTTATATGTTTTTAATTTCTCTTAAATTGAAGATATGACACCATTGGTTGGTGAGTCATATGGAGTCTTCATTTACATATTCTTCAGTTATTTAATTGTATATTAGAATCATGTCATACACATTGTGCACCTTTTATTTAAAATTATATTTCCATTATTACTGAAATAATTTGATTTCTTAGAAATTTTGGCATAATTTGATTTCTTAGAATATTTGGCATGTTATCCTGCCAATATGACCCGTTAACCGCCTAAATTCAATCTCTGTTTGATTTGCAAAACACAGATTTTGGTGGAAGTTACTGACGATGGTGGTGGTGTTTCAAGTGATGTTCACGAGAACGGGTTTACTAAAAGCCACACGTCAGCACTTATGGAACCTTCTAAAACAAACTATTCTATTGCAGGCGGTTTCTCTGCAAGCAAGGGTAATTCAGAGATTTCACAGGTTCAAATCATTACTCCTGCAATTAAAGAATCAGAAGATCATAAAACACCGGTGTCTGTTGGTGTTAGTACACGTGGCTCATCGGGTGGTCTAACTGGATTGCTGAATTTTGGGAACACGTGCTTTATGAACAGTGCTATACAATGTCTTGTTCATACACCCGAGTTTGCTAAATATTTTCGTGCGAATTATGTTCCTGAGATTAACTTTCATAACCCTCTTGGGATGGTGGTAAGTAATTCAATCAAATTATGTGAAAACGGGTTGATTCGATCAATGTTGTGAAAATCACAAGGCGCTTGTCAGGTCGTGGGGTACTGTCTAGTGATTAATCGGAATTAAATGGGATTTATCGATCCGATTAATCAGGATTGGAATTTGTATATGTAATTTTTTTAACTTATATATATAGTTTACTAATTATTGACCAATTTTAACCAATGTTTACTAATTATTGACCAATTTTTTACCGCCTACCGAAGTTAGCTTCTGATTAGATGAAATTGCAACGGTGGGTTATCAATTAGCTATTAATTTCCGATTAATCATGCTTTTTACAACATTGATTTCGATTAATTCCGATTTTTACAACATTGGATTCAATTTGTATTAACGGGTTAAACGCGATTGATTTTGCATCATTTTGGAAACATGATATGTAGGGTGAGCTAGCTTTAGCATTTGGTGATTTACTTAGGAAGTTGTGGGCCCCAGGACGGACCCCGTTCGCTCCGAGGCAATTTAAATCAAAGCTTGCTCGTTTTGCACCACAATTTAGTGGATACAATCAACACGATTCTCAGGTTTGTTGTGTTGTGCCGTGTTTCAAAGTTCATGAAATGAAGGCAAAGTTTTTTTATTTAACTGAAATATGAGTTTTAATTTTTAGGAGCTTTTGGCATTTTTGCTTGATGGACTTCATGAAGATTTGAACCGTGTAAAAGACAAGCCTTACATCAAGTCAAGAGATGCTGATGGTCGACCGGATGAAGAAGTTGCTGACGAGTATTGGGCAAATCACATTGCTCGTAATGATTCAATAATTGTTGATGTTTGTCAAGTAAGTTGTTTGCTAATATCGTCCCTGTGGTTTGTGGAAAGTAACAGGTTTGGGTACTAAGGGTTTAAAGTAACAAATTTGGGTTCTATGCTTTCAATTTTGTAACGAGTTTGAGTATTAATGCTAACTTCTGTAAACTTCTCCATTAACTTAGAGTGAAATGACCAAAATACCCTTTGACGTTGTAACCTTTGACTTTTCAAAAAGTCAAAGGGTATTTTGGTCATTTCTCTCTAGTTTGTCAGAGAAGTTAACGGAAGTTAGCCTTTAATACCCAAACTCGTTTCAAAATTTAAAGCAATTACTTTTTTTCTTGGTACCGAACCTGTTACTTTACCCAAACCATAGGGACCATCTATGTAAATAAGACTAATTTATAATTTTTCTTAATTGTTTGTGGGAGTAACAGGGGCAATATAAATCAACTTTGGTTTGTCCAGTATGTGAGAAGATTTCGGTTACATTTGACCCGTTCATGTATCTATCATTACCACTTCAATCAACCACAACGCGTTCAATGACAGTAACAGTTTTCAGTTGTGATGGAAGCGGAGTGCCTGCTACTTGCACAGTAACCGTACCAAAACAAGGGCGTTGTAGGGATTTAATTCAAGCGGTTAGCAATGCTTGTGGTTTAAAGCAAAATGAAAAGGTTTTTCTAGCTGAGGTAAACAACCACCTTAATCTTGATTAATCATTGGTTGATTGAATTAGGAGATTAGGTTGTGATCAGATTAAGATGTGTTGGTTACAGATACGCAACCACTTGATTCACCGGTTTCTAGAAGATCCTCTCATGTCGTTATCTTCCATAAAAGATGATGACCATCTTAGTGCTTACAAGATCCCTAAATCAATGAAAAATACTAAATTTCTTCAGTTGATTCACCGCCGTCAAGAGCTGTAAGTTGTTTTATTCATTAATTGGATACAATTATCTTCAAGTTTACCACAATTCTTTTTGTAGAGAAACCATGTGATTTAGTTTCAAGTTAATGAATAGTGGTCAGTATGCTAGGGGTTTAGGGTTGCTATAAATTTACTTTTCTATAAATTGATACATTTTTTAATAAATTTACACATATGGCACTTGTGGTTTGTGGAAAGTAATAGGTTTTTGTTTTATGCTTTCAATTTTGTAACAACTTTGGATATCAAGGCTAATGCCCATTAACTTTTTCGTTAAATTATGATGAAATGACAAAAATATCCCTTTGACCTTTTATATAGTCAAAGCCCAAATTTGAAAAGTTAAAGGCTTTTTTGGTCATTGCATCCTAATTTCACGGAAAAGTTAATGGAAGTTAGCCTTAATATTTATACTTTTACAAATTGAAAGCATTAAAACCCAAACCCTGTTACTTTAAACCATTAGTACTCAAACTTGATACTTTATGCAATCCTACTTACTGTAATTGTATAATTAATATTGTAATTGTATAAGTATTCGATGGCATATTTTTATCAGAAAATGAGAATTATGAAGGAAGCATTTCTACGACAGTTTTTTTCATAGATGTGGGCCAGACACCACTTTATGGGAACATGATAATTAAGATTATATTCTCCTGTGATAATCCAGTTTTTTTAAATAAAATGATTTGGTAGCTAACCAGTTGACCTGTTTCCGTTAAGCTACTTTATTTTACTTTACCCGTTTGACTTTGACCCATTAGAGTTTAAAACATCGTGTGATTTAACACATTCTAAGTAAGCGAGCTCCATCGACTGAAGTTTTTATTTTTACTTTTATTATTTTAATTTTCTTTCTTGATGTCTATTGAAGGGATACTAGCAATTCCCGGGGCACTACAGGATGGAAACCATATGGAACTCCACTTGTTTTTCCGGTTTCTAGTGATGCAACTCTTACAAGAGGTGACATACAATTAATTGTCCACACAATGCTCTCTCCCATGTTGAAACCCGAGTCAGAAAATACTGATAATTCCGATACCGACACATCATCGGTAGCATCCGACCTCAAGAACACGAGTTTTGAGCCAGATTCACCTTTTAAAGAGAACAATGGTCTCAATAAACCACACCCAAAGCTTCCTTTAAAGTTGGTTGATGCAAACAACGCGTGTATTGATCTTTCGGTTGGAGAAGAAAGAACGGTTAGATTGCCTTTGTCTTCGTTGGCGGTTCTGCTTTTTATTGATTGGTCCCCGAAGCTTTTACAAAAATACGAGACGAATTATATAGAAAAGTTGCCTGAAGTTTATAAATACGGGCCCGCAAAAAAAGCTCGGGCTGAACCTTTGTCTTTGTACACATGCCTTGAATCTTTCTTACGCGAGGAGCCATTGGTACCTGAAGACATGTGGTAAGCTTTTCTTATTTTTATTTTTTATTATTATTTTTTAATTTTTCGTGAAGGATATATCTGTCATCTTTGGGTGGCTAACAGATCACAATGCATTCGGTTTAACGAGCCATATTTTAGTCTGGGTTATGTTTAGTTGACTAGTGATTAATCTGATTGGAATTTTATACGTAATTGTTCAAATTTATATATATACGCATTTTTTACCCATTTTGACCCTATTTTTTTACCAATCTTTTAGTAATCTTGACTAAGTTTAACTGATTTTTGACCAATTTTGGCCACCTACTGATTTTTAACCTTCAATTAGATGAAATTGCAACAGTGGGTGACCGATTAGCGATTAATCACCGATTAGTCGACGGTCAATCCTGTTTTTTACAATGGAAAACAGTAATTATAGAAACAATTAAATCCTTAATCTCTTGATAAAAATGACTTATGAGGTTGTATACATTGAATTTGGTCAACCTTCAACTAGTTTGGCTCATTACCCTGTTTGCTAATCTTAAAATGCATCAAAATTGCCACCTCTAATGATTTTTGTACACATTATTAATTTTTTACCACAAGACCGAATTCTTACATAGTAGTTACTTAATTCTTTTGCAGATTTTTATTCCTAATTGGGTATCTAATGTTTTGTTTTTGACATGTGATTGGTGAAGGTTTTGCCCTCAATGCGAAGAGAGAAGGCAAGCGAGTAAAAAGTTAGATCTTTGGAGGCTTCCGGAAGTACTTGTGATCCATTTGAAAAGGTTCTCTTATAGCAGATCAATGAAGCATAAGCTTGAAACATTTGTCAACTTCCCAATTCATGATTTTGACTTGACAAATTACATTGCAAATAAAAACAACTCAAGTCGACAAGTATACGACCTTTACGCTTTAACTAATCACTATGGCAGCATGGGGAGTGGTCACTATACCGCACATATTAAGGTAACTTCATAACCTTACAAATTTCTATCAATCTTCTCGTATTCGTGGGTTCAATCATTACACCCAAACACGATAACACACACACACACATATGTATATATGCATGGGGGATGGATTTAACAAAAACCCACAAGAGCTGAAAAAACCTAAGAAACCCATATTTTACATATGTAATATTGTTTCTTTTAACTTTTTTTATACATGAATTCTACATTCATTTTTATGAATATTGGTGAAAAAAATTAAAAAACACCGTATGAGTGGATATTTTTAAATATATATTTTTTTTTTTGAAAAACTGAACATATCTACTTATGTAAAATCGTATGTTACATATGTAACATTTGCTGACAAATTAAACACACTTTTATTAAAAAGTGAAGAAAATACATATAAAACCAACACTTTTTATGAAATAATACTTTTACATATGAGTTTTTAGGGGTTTTTTCTTAACTTAAATGGGTTTCATTTAATCCTTCTCCTATGTGCATGTATGTATGCATGCATGCCGCTCGGGCTAGGCGGGTGCGTACGCGTGTGCGTACGTGGGTACGTACGTATGGATGTACATGTGGTTTTGTAAAGACCAGAATTTTGTTGAGAACCATAAGAACTGCTTGATTTGTTTTACATATGAAGGGGTAATATAGGAATTTTGACCCTAATTCACTATCAAATAACGACACTACCACAAAATGATTGGATGTAAATGATTCCCATAGTTCTCAACAAAATTTTGACTCTCAATTGAACTTGATCCTATATAGTATACACACACATTTGTGTTAAAGATATTAACTAACCTGGACACACCATAAATGATACAACTCAAACACGACCCGTTTAACACATTTATCTAAACAAGTCAAACATGTTGATGGGTTGGTGGGTATTCAAGCTGTAAATGTGCTAACGGGTCGGAGGGTTGTAATAAAAAGATTGGTGGGTCGACTGTTTAATTAAACAGGTTGGCATGCCTGAGTGAATTTAAGTATTTAAACTGTTCAATCACAACATGACTTGATTAATAAAAGGGTTAGATATGCCAATTCAAAACCTGATTATTTTCGTTTGATCCTATAAGGATTTGCCACCACTACAAATTATATACACATTTTTTTCTTCATTCTTATCAATTATAAGGATTTGCTCATCGCGTGCAGCTTATTGATGAAAACCGATGGTACAACTTTGATGACAATCATATATCACTTATCAATGAAGATGAAGTCAAGTCAAGTGCCGCTTATGTGCTATTTTACAGGCGAGTGAGAACCGATTCATCTTCACACAAGTGAGCGCGGTACATTCATATACATTGATAACAATAACAAATATGTGCACAAGCCAGAATGAATTTATAAAGTCCAAACTTTTCGTCTATTTATCCTTGTGGGGGTTCTAGTCAATGTTGCATGCAAGACTTTTCTTTAATTGGGTATTTTCTTAGGTATATATGTGAAGATTAATAGAAGTTACAAATGTGCTCATAGATGATGCATACGTGTCATCAAGATAGAAGCATAAAGACAAAAATAACATGTTATGTTTAGGTTTCAAGTATCCCTTGATAGTTTCAGCTTTTGGGTTAAATAATTTTTCTGTTACACCTCCAAATTTTCACTTGCTAAAACCAGCAATGGAGGCATGACGACCGGTCAGGATTTGAGTCGTTGATGATATTGAATGACTCTATATGATTGGAACAAAATACGTTTAATTCATTCAATATGATAATTCAAAAATATTAAATCAGAAAGTGAATGAAAAATCTAGTTTAAGTTTAGTTGCAGAAGCATACTAAATGACACGTGCAAAAACAAGGCACGTAACCCAAATGTAAAAGTTTAGTAAAGGTTTACACTCAAAAACATAGTTAATAGAAATGCATGAGACCCAAAGCCCTATTCTTTAGCGTGTCCTCGATTACAAGAGAAAATCATACTTAAACAGTTTGTATACACACATATACATAATTCATGATATTCATAACAAGTTATTTAATGCGTTCGTTACCAAGCTGAGTGTTTATCGTTGTTGCTTTGTTACTAGTGTCTACCATTTTAAATCTGGCCAAGTTGTTAGGTTGTTACACCCGTTTGGCTCCCAGGCAACCCGAGTGGGGTTTGTCAAACCTAATAGTACTATCAAAAAGCTTCCCGCTATGATCAAGCATAATGGTTCGAGGTAAATGAAAGGACTTATACATAAATACTAACTGTTCGAGGTAAATGAAAGGACTTATAGATGGTAAAGTAATGCACTTTTAAGTTAACAAGTAATTATGCATATAATATATAATCCCAAAAGTTGTAAAGTTTCATGTATGATTTTTCATCCCAAAGAAAGTAAAAGGATTAAAGTGGGACTTTAAACTGACTTGACAGTGAGTTCAAGTGCGTTTGATAGATTGATTAAAGTTGCTTAACTAACCTGCTACAAGTCACCTAATAGTGATTAGTGGATAACTTTGTAGGACAATTTATGATTTAAATGTGTTCGTCACAACTTCAAAGATTTAGGTAAGGCAAGTTTGACTTTTTGTTAACAATTGACTTGATTGGCCAACTGACTTTTATTGACCTTAGTCAACTTTGTTGACTTTTTGTTGACCTTGTTCTGTTTTGTTGACGTTTGTCAACTTGGTTGTGTTTTGTGGTTTAATACTTAAATTCAACTTTTATTGTTCATTATCATTTATGGATGTATAAGTCTAGTCCTAGATCTGGTTTCATGCAATTTGACCTTTAGGTGGTTTTCTATTTATGCTTATCTTTCTATGTATGCTTCTCACACATATAAAATATCATAACACAACTTGTAGTAACATGTATTAATTCTAAATGATATCTCATCAGAACGACATGCAGTTCATGTACCATGCAAGGCATTTAAAGTATTATTCCAATTATACCCTTAATAATAACCTACGAACCTCATCACTAACATTGTAGTCAAACAAGTTTATAACATATTTAGCATGCACAATGTTTATATCAATCATCTATAGCATTTACCGGTTAATTTCTGCCTAAGCTAGTTCAATCAACAAGTTTTGAACATAATTAGACTCATACTCCAGATTCTGTCCGAAATATAGGACATGTTCTCATATTGTTTTGACCAATCAAGCCATCCCATAAAAATTTCCCAAATATTACAGAACAACCTATGATTTGTACCAATCACATTAACAAAACTTGAGATATACATCAATCATCAACAACAAATCAGATTATCCAACAGTTTGCACTCTCATCATAGAAAATTCATAATTAAATCATCCTAACACCTTTTAATGTCAAATCAACATATATGTTTAGCTAAGACCTAGACCTTTTTAGATAATTCAGAATCTCAAAAATTGATCAAGTATACTAACAACGGTGCGCGTGAACATTATGTGTACGGAAACAGTTAAAATGATAGTTTGACCCCTTCATGCTTCAAAAAACGATTCAACCTTGCAAACAGACTCCAAAAATTACCTAATCAGTGTCAAACGAAAGCTAACATTCAGAACTTGATTTTTGGCTTTTAAATCGATCGATTATGATGTTGCATCATCAGTTTATGGTCGGTTTAATCCGAACCAACATTTCAGAATAACATAGCAACGTTTTATTCTGTTTACTTGTTTAGAATTTTGAATCATGTGATTGTTTTGGGGGTTGTGAGATTATTATATGATGATTAAACATTAGGAATATAAAACTTACTTTGAATGCTTTCAAGTCTTCGTTAAAACTTGCGGTTGTTGTTGCTATGATCTTCCAAAACTCCAATCCGTTTCAATGGCTACTATGTCCGACTGAATGGTGATGTTATAGACAGTGGCGAAGCCAGGATTCCGCTGGTGGGGTTGCCAAGATCATATATGCAGAATTTTAAGGGATTTGGTGGGTT
>WOUH02000014.1:3188723-3207168 GCA_009936405.2 Stevia rebaudiana
ATTATATATCAACATGGGTTGTTATTTTAAATCAGTGCGTATGTTTATAGAAGTCTAGGCGTTAGGCGGGACTAGGAGACCAGAAATCGGTTAAAATCTTAAAAACTCAGTAAAGATTGGTTAAATTAGTCAAAATTGGTCAAATTTTGGTTAAAAAAATCAAAATTGACTAAAATCTATTAAAATTGGTCAAAATATTCAAAGTATTTATAAAAATATAATTGTTTATATATATTTTATATAAATTATGTATATATATATATATATATACATAATTTTGAAAAAATATATATAAAGTTTCAATCCACCTAGTTCCGATTAATCCCTAGACGGTACCTCACTGCCTAGCTAGCGCCTACTTCTTTCACCAACCTTATTTAAACTTAAATGATAAACACAATTACAAAGTTTGAAATAAAATTACCCACTAATCTACTACCTATAAGTGGTTATATCAGTTTTCCATAAAATATTGGTTTTGTTTATTACCGGATATCTTTGGCTTTTTTAGGCTTTTTTGGCCTTGGCTTGATCTCGTCCAATGGGATGATCAAGGTCTCCTTCTTCATCTTTTTCCTCGTCGGTGTCATTAAGATTAATGTCAACGCGAGTGTCCGATCTGCCAAAGTTGCTTGATGTTGACATTTTTTAACGTTTTGATAACGATGACACGCGTACGGGTAAAACATTCAATTGTTGTCATTTTGGACAATTAATATACAACTTCCAAGCCGCCTTGAGAGAGAACTCCACATTAAAAGATATGGGGTATAGCTGCAGCGCTTCGTTCATAACGTCTTAATCACTTTGTCCACTGCGACGGGTTTACCATTTTTGTGAGTAAATACCAGTAAATTTGGATACTTATTTATTGATATCGTGCCACTTGCTTAAATCTTGTCTTTGGTACGGTACACCTCACGACCCATAACTTTAAAAAATGTTTGCGGACTTTTTTCCAATACCCCGTTCCATTTTGACAGTTACCTAAAAATTAATAAACAAATATATATTAAAGGAAAAGCATTTCAAAAACTAAACAAAATTATAGAACATAAATATAATTATAGCACAATTTATTTAACAAGAACTGAGTCTTCGGATGTATCGACCCACACCTTAGCCAAAATGTACTCCTCATCACCCTGCATTTCTCCCGACTAATTATGACCACTTCAATGGGCTTCGATGTTGCCCGTTGTTTTTTCTTGTGTTTTCACGGTTTGGATTTAGAGCTTGGACCCGCACAGGCTTTGGATGGAGTTTCGGGAACGGATTCTAGTCGGGTTGACTTGAAAACGGTTTGAAAATCGTGCATACCACCGAAACCTTGATGACCCAAAGCAAAGTCACCAAAAGTAAAAAATTGTTGTTGTGAGGGTGGTTGAGGGAGGTAACAAGTATCTGGGTCGTAAAAGAGCGACGAGTTTGGTTGTAGGCGAGGTTGCGAGTAGTAAAACGACGGGTCTAGAAACTGGTTTGGGTTTCGGGGATGTTGGTTTGAGTTTTAATTAGGATCCATGAGGTAGAAAATGGTTTGTTTTTAGAAAAGATTGGGTTTAATTTTTTTTTTGAAGGTGTGATTATATTTGTAAAAAAGGTTGGGTAGATTTTAAGGGAAAAAAAGGGTTTTTTTTATTATTATTTATTTATATATTTTAATTGCAAGGGCTGGAATCTTGGGTTTGCATGTGCAACGGGCGAAATCATCAATGCTTCAACGGCTACATCTTCCCGTGGTTGAGACCACGTACATCACCTCCACGCCCAGCCACGCCAAGAGGGGGCAGTGTGTTGGGCGTAGGAGGCCCCAACCACGCCGAGTTCAAGACGTATGCCCCTCGGTCTTAGTGGAGGAAAGGGAAAATAAAATGATAAATGTTTTAAAAAGTATTATTTAATTGAAAATGAGAGAGAAAAGATAGTAATTTTTAGTGAATTATAAATAATAGAGATTGTTCTTGATTGAAAACAATGTGAATACTCTTCACCATACCTTGAAACAAGTTCTATTAATACAGTTAATCGTCCATAGAAGTCTAATTAGTTAATGCAGATATTTGAGAGAATTAAATCTAAATTCATATACCAAAATAGTTACAACTTTGGATAGCCAAGTCTATGAAGTCCTAAACAATAACATATGTAAACATTTCTTAAAGTAACAAAAATAATAAAACCAATTGATAGTAGTTTCTTATGAATCAATACTGTTTGTTGCTCTTGAAAAATGGCAGTGGGAGTTTCTCTAGAGTTGCCATGATTTCTTGTCTTGCCTTTTCACCATAATTATCTACCAAATTTTCATTCCTCTCATACAACAATGGTGCAGTTAGCATCAGCACAAACACTGATTCATTTATATATAAACAAGTCAATAGGTTATGTTTTTAACTTCAATGGGTCAAAAGTAAAAATAAAAGATGTAACTGAATAAATGAATTGCTTAAATTTGTCTACAACGTATTTAGATGCATAAAATCCTCTCTCTAGTAGAAAAGGTAAAGATTATTACTTTTTTTATGATGGTAAAAGGAAAGGTGTGGAGAACCTCAAATTAACAGGTATCTTAAGAACTATGTGTTTCACATGCTAAAAACAAATAAAAAAAACCTCATTTTAACATGCGAGGAAACTCTTTTTTACATAACCTTTTGAAACTTTTACATATAAACATATGAAGACTCCGTTTTAATAAAGAAAATTCATTTTGAAATTTTTTTAGGATTTTTTTTTACTTTTTAATTTTTTAGGTGGAACAACTTGTACATGTGTTTATACAAATAATTTCCAAAAATATCAAGCAAATATGTTTTTATTTTCACATATGAAAACCAATATTTTATGTGTTTCCCCATGTGAAACACATGCTTCTTTGGTTCCTATTTTTTTGAGGTTAATCAATGAACTTTCCCTTTATATATATAGCTTTTATACTAATAATATTTTCTATTAACTTTTATAATATTAATAGTATTTGCGAGCCAAAACGCAGAAACATGCACCGAAAGTGAGCATTTGAAGATGTGAAAGAATTGAACTCACAGATATACACAAGGGTCAAAAAGTCGAACCATCCACCGATGACTGATACAACCCACAGGGTGAAAATTACCTGCAATTCCACAAGTTGTTTTTATAGTTACAAGCAGCTAAACTTTAAAAGTTAAACTCATTAAGGTAAAAAAATTACTATAAAAAGATACATACACTCATAAATCTTTTTAAATCCCTCCCAGTAGTCATTTCCCTCAAGAATAAAGAAGCATGATTGATATGATCTTTTAGATGTAGAGCAATACAATCACACATTTCTTGTGATAATCTAATATCAGGAAACTTTGGAGGAGATCTATTAAAATTGAAGACCAATATGTTCATATTAATAAAGAAATTATTAATGCTTGATGCAATGGTAATATTAAATTAACTTACTTGTTGACAAATGAAGATAGATTGGACCACAGGAATAATATCGCGAGAGTAAGTATTAAAAAATGGCATAAAAATGGAAGAAGATGGTAGCCTATCCTTTCAAACAAAAGCCATATGATAGTTGCGGAAACAAAAATGGAACCAGACATCTGCTTTTGTCTCCATAGTAAAATATCGGCAGCTGCAAACGTAATCGAGTATAAAATGATGAATTTTGATAAATTAGGTAAACATAATCACGCATTTTCACATTGTGAGGTTTATAAGATAAAAGTGTAGATCGTTATTTTCATTTTTGTTATGAAACTAAGAGGCTGTTTGACAACTTTTGAATGTGTAAATGTTGAACCAATCATTAAGTGTGAAAACGGTAAATGGTATTAACCATTAATAGCTATATAGCATGTTAAGAAGTAAACAAACAGCCCCTAAGATGTTTTGTAACCTAATGATATTGATGATTGTATCCACAAAAAATTGATAGGATTTATATTCTGGTAAATGCAAAATTAGGTTATACAAAACATTGGTTTTTGGGAAAAAAACTAAGATGGTACAACAAAATGCTAATAAGATAATCCAATTTCTATCCGTTAAAGGTCGGACCAGATTTAAGAACCAGATTATTTTTATATATTTATAGAGAAAGATATATATAAAAATATTTATTAAAAAATGTAAAAAAAAGGTTTGACCACCAGTTTTCTGGCCCGTCTGGCCGGTTTGCCCAAAAATGTTCCAACCCCCTAACCGGCCCGGACCACCTCACGGCCAACGGTCCGGCTTGCTGGTCTGGTTGTCAAACGATTGCTTTGATGGTTAGCCACTGAGTGCAAGCTCAGTTAAAACTGATCCTATTGGTTAGCGGGGTATTCACTTGTGACTCGTTTTATGAGTTTTTTTTACAGATTCTCAAGGTTATAAACGAATGAATGATTTATAAAACTACAAATGTTAGCGGCTGAAATTGTTTGAAAGTTAAACAAATACACGAAACAGACTAAAAGATACAATTTGATCATAGTAGGATGCAATTGGATAATCACATTAGCAATCAAAAGATACAAATTGAACAGAATTTAAGAACAAATTGAAGAAATTGAATTACTTTTGCCAGAACCGAGAGCCGTGTGAAGAGGTTTCTGACGACCAAACAGATGTCTGCTTCTGGAACCTGATTGATTCTCATCGTTATTCTGAGGAACAAGCTTTGGTTCATCTGGCAATTCTTCGATCTTGTTCTCTGTTCCCGCCATTATCTTATCTTCGAGGGCTGCATCTAACACGGAGTTAATTCTACTGCAAATTGATATAAAACAACGATCATCTTACGTACGTATTAGTAAAAACTGCAAATTAAATTGGTATAAAAGATGGATTTGCACAAATTGTTCTTACTGTATCTTCAATTCAGAATGTGTTAAGGTGTTCCAATGGCCGACCTTTTTCTCCGGCGAACGGAAAATTCTGAACGGTAAAATTGAACAGAGAGTAAAATGGGGAAACTAATTCATGTTAACCATAAACGTAACCAAGTAATACGGAGTTAATTCTACGATTTCTTTGAATTTAGATCCTTGATCTTTTGAGTTGTGTCACTAAAAGTCCCGGAATCTTGTTTTGAGAAAATGAAGATTTACAAGTGAGTTAAACAAAAATAGATGTAAAATGAGTCACTATTCATGCTTAGACTCTGCAAAAACCTAAATGACTGTTCTTGCTACATGCTTCCTAGTCAGCATGCCACATCAGATTTTCACTCATCCATCCCGCAAACACATTTTACCTCCAATACTAACATGCTAATCCTTCCCACATGCACCTAAATTTTAATATATAAATATTGAAATTTAAGGGGGAAAAAACAAATGGAACGGATCTTGCACGTAACCACGTGCAAGATGTGAAGGACAACCAACTCCCAACGCTTACTTTAGATGCACTTCGGACGTATCTCCTCCATGTAGGCCAAGGATTGCCTCTCCAACCTTGCGTTGGAGGCAGTACGTCTTAATGGTTTCTTTTTTATTTGTTCCAAATTTCTCATATTTTATTTTGGTACCGTTACATATATGATTTGTACATTTATTTTTTGTATTTCTTTGGCCACATATATGATTTGTACATTTTTTTTTGTATTTCTTTAGCCAAATAATGAGGTTTTTTCTTACAATATTAATGCTTGCCTACGCATTTGAACTCGGTGAATGTCCTTACAAAATTGATACGATTGTTTATTATTAAAAAGTCAAAGTTTGTAAGTTTGTTCGTTGATTCCAGTTGTGTGCTCATATTATGATTCTGGGCAACATACAAGATAGAAATTAAGAGATATCAAGAAAACACTTTAAATTCAGCATAACATATGGTTTTCCTCTTGATTATAAGGCTTTTGGATATAACAATAAATTTACATGCTTTTAAGAATGAATCATCGGCAATATAACTGCATGATTTAGACATGGTTTTCATCTTCCACAATGAATTTCTGAATTTATTAACTGCTTGAATTTGTGCGAAAAAAGCTATATCAAACAGCTTCATTTGCAGTTAATTCTGCAATGTCTTTGAGTGGCGTCCAAACAAATTTTCTCCTGCAAGTTTTGCAACAGTGTTGATAAAGAGTTATCAAACAAAGATAAATTAATAAATTACAATTTGATTCTAAATCATGCAGCCAAGGACTAAAATAAGTACAGATTTTATTTATGATCAAATGCCTTAAAGGAAGTCCAATGAGAAGTTGGGTTTACATCAATGTATAACTTTTTTTTTTGAACGACTTATTCCTAAATTACACCTTAAATGTATAACTAACAACAAGAAATGTCCCAATTTCAACTCATTTACATGTGAACTGGTTGAATTGGGTTGTGTTTCATCTTAAACAGGTCAAATTAAAAAAAATATATTTAAGAGGATGGGTTTAAAAATTTTAAATGAGTTAAAATTTGCCCAACATATGTATAATACCTAGAACCATATAAATTGATCCATTCAAATATTCGTTTTTATAGTTATAACTAATGCACTATTTACATGCTAATAAAGCTGAAAAAAACGAGCATAAAAACTGTTTTCATCCCTTACCAAAATGGATATTTTTGAACTCGACCCATTTTCACCCGCTACGCAACCAGACCCTGACCCACCTCTATGTACAACTTACAAGTGGACTGAGTGCTGTTTAAGCTTCCTTGTTTGTTGTTTATGGTTATATTTTTAGAAATCAACCCTGGCGGGTACTACAAACTGCATCGGGCCATATATATAGTCAGGGCCGGCCTAGTGGGCCAAGCAGCCCACTCTACGCTTTAGGCCACCAAAAGATAAGGGCCACATATTTTTGCAAGGATTTGGGCTATATATTGAACTGGATTTCTTTAACTGAATTCTTTGGGCCAGGATAATGGGCTTTCTACACTTGTACAACGTGAGAAATCCTTAGAAATCAACGAAGGATTCGAATAGAAACGAGGAGTCGGGTATCTAACAAAGAGTCGACTTGAACTCTGGTTTCACTTCTACCATTTGTTTTAGTGTTTATTGATTACCAATACCAAGTATGTGTCCGTCTTATGTTTACTTGAGGGAAATTCTACTATGGCATTTTTATAATACTTATAGTAACAATTCTATTTTATTTTTATTTACTTTTTTTTTTTTACATAAGGGGACTAATTTTTTTATTTGCCTTGGGCCACTTAAATGGTTGAGCTGACCCTGTATATAATTGGGTTAGTATTGGTTATAGACCACATGACAATTGCACAAACTTTTAACTACAGAATCATACCAATTGCCACATTCTGCAATCACCCTAACTTTCGGCCGGAGTGTAGGAAGGAGTGCAAGAAACTGCAGTTCTGCTTTGGAAAGAACCTGCAGTAAGAAAAACAGTTGACAAAGGGTGTTTTCTTGCTTATTTTGTGACAAAATCACGTTGTGTTAACCCAAGAGATTTTCATCCAATCTTTTCTTTCAGAAATTACAAGTGTATTAATAAGTTAGTACGATCACAAAAACCGTATATTATTAAAGTATCTATCTAATATATTTTATACGAATAAAGACCTTGTAACCAGTGGCGAAGGTTTGTGAGGGCCAGGCGACCCCTGATTTTTTCGCGCGTAATGTAAATTTCGCGATTTCGACCGAATTTTTTTTTATATATATAGGCCGGCAACCCACGAAATACCTGAAAATTCTACATATATGATCTTGGCAACCCTTGTCAATAAACTCAAGCTTCGCCACTACTTGTAACCGTCGAAAATAAAAACATAATTTTAAATGGGTTGAGAAATCTTTCATATACAATAAATAAACAACCTTGGGGACACTTAACATCATATTAGGCTATATATTTTTTGTTTTCCGGTCTCTTTTTTTAATTAATGAATGATATATATATTATTTAAATTATAGATTATAGATATAGATAAATGATATATTTGACAAAAATATGAAATTGAGATGAATTAATTATTATGATTGCAGATAAACTTATTTTTATATAAAATTCTTTATCTAATAATCTAAATATCATAAAGTTTAAACTATTTTCATTAAAATGTTAAAAAAAGAAAGAATAATGATAGTAATTCTTTTTATGACCAATTTAACAAAAAAATAGATAATGTAATTGGATACTTTGATACATTTTTAAAAACATAATTATCTTTTACAACACATACAACATTATATTTTTTAAACCCGTATAATACACGAGATTCTAACCAATTAATAAATAAAAAATTGACTTAATTATTACGATTCCCTGAACCCACACTCTTTTTTTTACTTCTCTTTTTTCACTAATTCATATTCTAATTTCTTTTCTATGTAATATTTAATATTTCCGTTATTTAAAGCATGTATTTCCCTTACTTTATCTTTCAATTAATAGTTTTTTTTTGTCACACGGGGTTTCTGGTATAATATATTTAGCAATTTTGTGTTCAAACCTTGGCTTCAAGGATCCAGACCACAAGACCTTTAGCATCAGGAGGAAGCAAAGATAGGCGATAATCAACCTCCGGTGGAAAATACCATCTTGCAATCGGTTGCTTTCCTACATGAGCCTACATATCATACATAAAATTTTACATTTTACATTTTACATTATAAAACGAATTCAAATGACATATAAAATTAACCAAAACTCACGGGACAAACTGGATGCAACTTTGTTAACGTGGTCTCGGGGTCACCTAGACCACGAGCAGATAGGTCCAAAAACTTGTAACCTTGGTATCTAAGCCGGTTAAGATACCGACCCTCATAACCGCCTTCATGAGGAGAATATATGGCAATTGCTTTGTGTTCTTCAACATCCGATAACCATTTTCCAAGATCAGGCTTTAAAAGATCTCCTCCAATGAAATCTGAAAATTCTCGTGCACATTTTATAGCTCCTTTTTGGTACTTAGTTTGTGTTAATCCTTTTCTTGTAGTTGAAACTGTCGTCTTGACTAGCGGGTTGTGGCGGTGGTGGTGATGGTGGTGGTTGATGTTGTGGGATGAAGATAGAAGGGATGAATGGTAAGAGCATGTTGTGGTTGCCATTTGTGAAAATCTCGAGTAGGGATGTGAGGGTGGAAATTTGCCATTTTGGAAAAGATTGTGAAAATGAGTGGATTGATGGTGGTGGTGTTCTATGGTTGGAAAACAAGATAAGGAAATTTATTAGAGTTTATTATTTAAAATAAGGGAAAAGTATTGAGTTTACATTAATGCCCTTGTATTCTAGAGTATCAAAAATGAAAAATCTTTAGAAATGTAAGATATCCGAACACCAATGATACACACCCACAAAACAAAAGTGTCATTCTGAGAATTCAGATTTTCATTTCTTACTTTTTTTTTTCCTTTGATAAAGTTTGAAGCTACAACTGCTTCTTGGTTGAGGACTCTTTTATCACTAGATTCCGATCTAATACGTCGTTTTTAATCAAAAACTGAATACCAAACATGACCCAAATCCACCCAAACCATTTAAGATGAAACCCGAACCGAAAGGTTGGATTTGATAACTGGGTTTAAGAAAAGGTTAATGTTGGATATAAAAATTAAATTGATGCTTACCAGAAGATTTGAGTCACCAAACACACATGTGAAGGTGATGAGAAGGTTAGAAAAGTTTTAAGCTCGAAGAGTTAAGAAAATCGTCATTGTAAAATTTATGTTAGAGTTTCTGACATATTTTTGAGGACCGGGAACTAAGAGGGCACGGTGTGGTCTCGGGAGGGGGACGGCTCCGGGCGACCCCGATCGGGAACACCGCCCCCACGGACTTGAGGTGGGAAAACCTGGGGAGTAGAAGCCGATGTTCACCGATTTTGGATGTTGTTGGACCCTTTAAAAAAATATTTAATTAATCAAATATATTAAATCTATATAAACCAACTTATTTCATATTTTTTTCTCACAATTTCTTTTCTTTCTACAATTCTCACATAAATTCTTAATTTTTTCACCCAATACACTTTGCGAATATAGAGCCGTTTAGCCAATACGATTCGTCAAGTTCCCAAGATGAACACGACAAACTTACGCGACGAAATTTCAAGCTTTTAACAACCGTTGTAGCCGCGAGTTTACAAATGAATCTTCAATCTGCGGGGTTCTCTTCAAAAAGGTAAGTAAATGCCCATAAATTTTTTAGTTAAACGTACCATATTTATTTTTATTATATTCATATATAGTTATATTTTTATTCATTTTTCTAAGATATATACGTCGTGACGATCGTGAAGACTCACACAAACGTCTTTTCGACCAATATTTTGATGATTTAAACCCAACATACACCCGGAAATGTTTACAAGAAGATTCCGTGTGACAAAAGAATTATTTTTGCAAATCATCGGAGACATGGAAATGAACTACGAATGCTTTCAAACGAAATATAATGCAAGGGGTCATCAAAGTTTTACGGCACTTCAAAAGTGCATGTCTGCCATCAGATAATTAGCGTATGGTAATTGTCACGTGACAGTCTCGACAACTTTTGTGACAGTGTCATTTCTTTGTAACCAAAGGAATTCCTCGGAATGCCGACTTATCATGATGTTTAATTGCTATACCAAGCACATGAAAGAATACATGGATTCCCTGGGATATTGGGTAGCATAGATTGTACACATTGGAAGTGGAAGAATTGTCCGGTTGAATGGAGAGGACAATATACACGTGGTGATTACAATGTTCCCACTGTGATGATTGAAGTGGTTGCCTCCCAAGATTGATGATTTTGGTATGCATATTTTGGAGCCCCGGGTCGAACAACGACCTCAATGTACTTGACCATTCGTGGGTTTTCAACAACATAGTTGATGGAAGCGCCCAAAATGCCCATTTATGGTCAACGGTGTACAATACAAGTTTGGGTACTATCTTGGCGATGAGATTTATCCTAGTTGGGCAACAATAATCATTAGCTTTAGTGATATGTCCGAGGATGATTTTAAACTTTAGTGCTTCGGCACAAGAAGCGGCACGCACGGACATGGAGCTAGCCTTTGGTATTCTTAAGGGAAAGTGGCAAAATACCATGCATCCACGAAAATTAAGAAAAATCATGTACACGTGTATCATCATACATAACATGATTTTGAAGGCAACGGGTCAAGCAATATCACCCGAGCACATAGAAGACCCGCCAAGTGAAGAACTTCCAGAAACAGACATTCTTAGCCAAATACGCTCAAACAAAACCCACACCAATCTTCGTTCCGATCTTATCGAACATTTGGAGCATATATATCACGTATGACATGCCAATCGCTATTGCTTATTTAATCTTTTATGTAATTTTTGTTTATAGTAGTTTTTTTTAGTCTAAGTTGTATTTTTTTTTGAATTAATAAAAGTCTTTTTTTATATTTAAATATTAAAAAAGTTTAATTAATATTAATATTAAATATGTGATGAAGTGAAGGAAACACCGGCATGACTCGGTTAAGTATGTGTGATTAAGTAATTTAGGCTATTATTAAATGTGTGATTAAGTAATTTTGGCTATTATTAATGTGAAATGAATGTAGTTAAGGGTGTTAGCTAAAATATGTTAGAAAGTGGTTGAAATAAAGAATGGATGGTCGAAGTATGTTTGCTAGTCGAAACATGTTTAGTTTTGGCCAAGTCAAAACATGCTTATTTTCAACTGAGTCGAAACATCTTTGGTTTCGACTAAGTCAAAATCTGTCATAGATTTTGACAAGTTTAGTTTTGACTAGCAGATTTCGACAGTGTTTGCTTAGACATTTGTAGAGTTAGTCGAAATAGTTTTGTTTTTGTCAATGTCGAAACAGTTGGGTTTGTATTGTAACTGAAATAGAGAGACCTGGTCGTTTCAAATAGTTATGTTTTTTCACTGGCGGAAGCACCAGCATGACTCGATTATTCACCACACGTTCTATTTAATGTTACAATATTTAATCATGCTCAAGTTTAATATTCATTTGTTTGAAATCATCAAGATACATAGTCTAAAAGATAACATGTTCCAAATAACAAAACAAATAACAAGTTCATAAATTTATTCATTTTAAAGTCTAGGCTCATGCTTCCTAGTATGATTTTCAAACTGCAATGGTTAACTGTAAAATATAGTGTTTCAACTATTTGCATAGTTCGTGAGTTTCATGCAGTTTTATATATAGACATAAGTATAAAAATATTTGCAATATCTCAAAGTTTACAAGTTGTGATTATCATCCAAAGTGTGTGATCACGTGTTTGATAAGCTTACAATCTACCCTTTTTACGTACGCCATCGAAGTCGTAACGGAAAGAAGTTGAATACTTCCTCCGTAAAATTGTAATAACAAAAGCGTGTACGCAAATAAACGAATCACCAACAAACAATCTAAACACATAGATACACAACATAGCCTAACACATAGCATCAAATCACCTAAAGCAAACTTAGAACACATTGCATATATATATACTTTAAAATTTTGAATAATGGAGTTATTTAGGATTGATTAAAAACTTTAAACTTAAATTGTCATGAAATTGGGAAACTAGTTGTTGGTGGTTGGGTTTAAGTGGATAAATATATTGGAAATCGCGATAGATGTGTAGTTTGTGCTTAATTTAAATGAATTGACTATGAGTTGTGATTACATTGCATATGACTTTTTCAGGGACGGAAAATGTTTAAGTGTGGGGATATTTGATGTGTTGGGAAACACACATATTTTCCCTTGTATTTCGTATTCATTTTATGTAAATTATATTAGTTTTTATTAGTATTTGTACATTATTTAGTGTTGTGTTTAAATGCAGGTGTTCGGGAGCTAAAGGAGCGAAAACGAGCTAAAACGGACAAAGAACGAACACTTGACGAAGCACGGAACAAAACAATAAAAATCTGGAAAATGGTGGCCAGGCACCACACGCAAGGTAGGGTACAAGCCTTGCGCCACACGCCCAGTCCTAAAAAGTGAAAAACATGGCCCCGTATTTTGTCTTGAGCGGTACTTGTGAGGAAGCTCCTAGCCTCCGCGCGACGCACGAGAGGACCCAAAACCGAGAAAAAAAACCAAATGTTTTAGTATAAATAGAATTGGATGGGTTCTTTCTTGAGAGTTCGGTTCCCAACAGCATTAGAGACGAATTTAATAGGTTTTTAGAGCATTCCAGAGCAATTGAAGTCAATGATTGAAGATTAGAAAATGCTTGGATGCTAGGAATCACTAGGGTTTTATTGTTTTCACTTTAATTAGTATTTGTACCGATTGAATCCTGTTTTAGACTAGTTGTTTGCTGTTTGATTATCATTGTAGGCTGAATTGTTCATTAGTTACCTAGGATTGGAATGATTGTTGGATTTGCGTGTTAATTGCGGTTTTGGACTTTTATTTTTTAATGATTGTGTCTTTGGTACAATCCTTATTGTGTCTAACTGTATAGCATAATAACATGATTGTGATTGGTAATAGAACGTGTCTAGGGGATGTTTGTCTATGAGGGGCTTTGATGTTATGTTTGAATTGCTAGTTTAGGTTGTATTTTGCGCCTTTGAGACCGAGAGGAGATAAGGTTAAGTTGTCTATTGCGTTATTGGTTAGTTTGGGTGGACCGAGAGGATGACCTAGATTGATTGGTATTGTCCTTCGTAATTAAAGTATAGGACCACATAGTTTGGAATTCTTAGTGCTAGACTTAGGCTGAGAGGAAAGTTTTGGTATGGGAACCGAGATACGGGTAGGTTAGGCCGAGAGGAAAATCAACCCTAGATGTGGATGCTGACATAGGTTTTTTAGATATGTTCCTTTGTTTTAGTGGTTCAGGCCGAGAGGATAGTTCCACACTACTTAGCTTCACACTAGCTTCCTAATCCATAGAAACCATATCTCAGTCAATTGTCCAATTCCGTGTGTGTGTACATTTAAGGCTTGATTGTCAACCTAGGTAGCTATACTTTCCCCTTTGAATTCGTCTACCCAATTAGTTAGTTATTTAGTTTAGTTATTAATTTGATTTTAAGTTAAACCCCCAATTATTGTTTTATTAGTTATTAGTTAGAACAATCGAGTTTGATCATAGTGTGTGCTTTGGTTCTGTCCACTGAGTCCTTGGACGATACTCGGTCTTTCTATTCCCACTACATCGCGACCTGTACACTGTCGTTTGTGTGTGGATTTGTTTTGATCGTTTACTATAAATATTATTACTTGAGTTTTAATTGCACGATCCTGCACATCAGGTTGTCTTTGTTTCAACACAATCATAAATAACTCAAATAAATTTTGTAGAAAATTATAGAGGGGGATGGGGAGGTGAATGTCTTTTCTTTATTAAAAGCCTGCTAATTACATTTTATAAACTCTTTTTTTTATAACTTGAACTTCTAAACTAAAGATTATGATAAGTAACTAAAGATGTAAATTGATAAGGGAAATGGGTTACAAAACCTATTTATAGAGGTTCAAGTTAGTGTTAAAGAACCAACCCTAACTCTTCTAATTGATCCTCTGATCAAGATTTTCTCCATTAGCATTTCCTTAAATCTGGCGAGGAATCCATCACAAATGTTTTACTTGACCAAAGGAAGTGATCACCTTCTTCAGTAGTTACCAATGCAACTAGCTTTACACTATTTCACCTGATAAAGGAAGTGAACACCTTCATCACTAGTAACCAACATAACTAGTTTTACACTTTTCACTATGTTAAGATAATGAAACCAGCAAGCAAGCTTAATTAATGTGTGATATTATGTTTCCCATTGATTCCAATCATTCTTGTAGTCTTTATCATCATGTCTTCTAATTCTTGAATACTTGATTAAATGAATTGAAAGTACTAAAGATAGTAACCATGTCTTCTAATTCTTGAATACTTGATTAAATGAATTGAAAGTACTAAAGATAGTAAAAAAAAAGTGTATCATGCATGTGTGTGGCATAAATTCATCTTTGATGAACTAGTACTACTTCAAATCAATCATAATTAGAAATTTCTTAAAACTAAAGGGATTAACTAAAGTTTAAACCATTGTTATCCCAATAAATTCAAAAGTAGGCTGAAAAATGTTTTTTTTTTGTTACATGAATAAAAAATCATTATAAACTATGAAGCACTGATCAAAAGAAAGTTTGTTTTAGAGATGTAAAGTCTATGAAATTAAGTTTCCTTTCAAAGATAATAAAGTTATCAGTGAAAGTATTTTCAGAAGTGATGTAATAAATACTCTAAATATTTTTGATGTTTCTTAATCAAGCCAGTCAAAAGATTCTAATGGTGAAAATCCCAATGATGAGGAGAGGAAATCCAGAGAGAACACAAGTACTAATCAGCCACCTAAAGGCAATACCGAGGCTAATAGAGGCGAGGTTGGTTTACAGCATCCGCATGGCTTAGGTGAAGGCTCTTGCGTGGTTGATACAAATAGTACTAATGTAGAAACAAACTCTCATGAAGGAAATAATGAGTCTAAAGTTCATATCAGAGTATCTACTAGAAATAGTTATAAACCAAAAAATTGCAAGAATTTGTCTATCAAGGCAAAGTCAAGTATAGTTAAAAAAGGCTGTTTATTATTCAAGTCTTTCAAGTAAAAAAACATATGTTTTGCCACTATATTCAATATAATGTTGAACCCCAAAACTTTAATGAGGCGATATTAGAACGTAATTGGGCTAAGGCCATGAATGAGGAAACGAAAGCCTTACACGGAAACAATATATCGTGATATAGTTGATCTACCTATAGGACGGAAAGTTATAGGTTATAATGGGTATTTAAAATATATTATAATTCCACTGGTGATATTGACAGATATAGAACTAGGCTTGTATAGCAAAATGATGTAGGCATTCTCTCTAGTTGTGAAAATGGTAGGTGTGTAATCAGCCTTGTAGTAAAAAAGAATTGGGTTCTTCATCATTTAGAGATTAATAATGCATTCTTATAAAGTAAACTAAATGATGAGGTGGATGTGTGTTTACTTGAGGGATACTAGTCTAGAAATGAAACCAAATTTTACAGATTGAACAAATTTTTACATCATCGTATGTTCAATGAGAAATTAGTAACTATGTTATTGGAATTCGGATTTAAACAAAGCAAAGTTTACCATTCTATGTTTATAAAGTCAAGTATCTATGCTTTCCATGTTTATTTGGTTTATTAGGTTTATGTTGATATTGTCTTAACCAGAAATGACTTGTTTGAAATTAATAAGATCAAAGCATTTCTACAATCTAAATTTTTATTTAAAAATTTAGGACTGTTAGAATATTTTCTTGGAATTGATGTGATTAGGTCTAACCATGGTATTTGCTTACCTCATAGAAAATATTGTATAGAGTTATTGGCTGAGATTGGTTTTACTGTTAGTAACACTCCCATTGAACAGAACCATGTAGTAATGTATGCACGCAAAAACAACGATATAGTGTTGGAAATATGACAAGCTATAGAAACTAGCAGGCAAACCCATATATCTATCTCATACCGTTTTATCATATGTTGATCCAACTTTAGTGGACAAAAAATGCCGTTCTTGTGGCTTTTGGAAGGAGTGTATGTTTCTTCTATATACCACGTGTTTTTCTTCTTATTTTCAGCGGGATGTTTCCTTTGCTACTTCTATAGCCGATGAAGGCTAAGCGTATAAAGTTTACTATTGGTTTTCTTCACAGCAACATCACGAAACTAAAAGAATCAGCTTCAGTCTTCAAATTAATATTCTTTTTGTATCAACCACATATTAGGCTCGTTTGTTTTTATATATCTTTTTTTTCATTATAATTGGATCGATCATAATATCTGCTATTGTGTTTGAATTATAATTATAATACCATTGTTTTCCTACAGTATCATAAACACAAACGCAAAGATCTGAGTAGCTAGCTCACTCTTTTAGGGTTCTAAATCTAGTCCTTAACTTGAGGCCCTTTTACACATACAGAAAGGTGAAAATTGCACCTATTTTAAATTTGGTTCCTATCAGAATATTTGGGTATGAGATGTGTCATAGACCTTAGCCATACACATTCTCTAGAAGCTTCATGCAATGCAATGACTTCAACATGATTTGAGGATGTCGCAACTAGTGTTTGCTTTTGAGAACACCATGAAATTGCAGTTCCTCCATTCAAAAATACATACCCAGTTTGAGATCTTGCCTTATGAGGATCAGATAAGTAACCTGCATCTGCATAACCAACCAATCCTTCTTTTGAATCGTTAGAATAAAATAAACCTAAATCAACAGTTCCTCGAAGGTATCTAAGAATATGTTTAATCCCATTCCAATGTCTTTTGGTAGGGGATGAACTGAATCTTGCTAGCAAGTTAACTGCAAAAGAAATGTCTGGTCTAGTACAGTTAGTAAGGTACATAAGGGCTCCAATTGCACTAAGGTATGGTACCTCTGGACCAAGAACCTCTTCATTTTCTTCACAAGGACGAAATGGATCATTGTCGACATTGAGTGATCTAACTACCATTGGGGTGCTTAAAGGATTTTCCTTGTCCATATTGAAACGTTTCAAGAGTCTTTCATTATAATTTGATTGATGCACCTGTATGCCGTTATACATATGCTCACTCTATAAACCAATACAGTATTTGGTTTTTCCAAGGTCATTCATTTCAAATTCTTTTTTTTAAGAGGACAATTACTTCATGAATTTCCTTTTGCGTCCCAATTATATTTAGATCATCAACATATACGGTTATGATCACATATCATGTGGTCGTCTTTTTAATAAAGACGCACGGACAAATAAGATTATTTGTATATCCCTTACTTTTCAAATTATCACTCAAGCGATTGTACCACATTCTTCCCGATTGTTTCAATCCATATAAAGATCTTTGTAATTTTATTTAACACATTTCTTTAGGTTTTGAACTTAATGCTTCTGGGATTTTATATCCTTCGGGAATTTTCATATGTGTCACTATCAAGTGATCTATACAAGTAGGATGTAACCACATCCATAAGATGCATTTCTAGCTTTTTAGAAACTGCTAAGCTGATTAGATATCTAAAAGTAATTGTGTCCATTACGGGGGAATACGTTTCTTCGTAGTCAATTCCCGATATTTGAGAAAAATCTTGAGCTACAAGTCTAGCTTTATATCTTGTGACTTTGTTTTTCTCATTCAGTTTTTGTACAAAAATCCACCTATAGCCCACGGGCTTTACACCTTTTGGTGTACTAACAATTGGGCCAAAAATGTTTCATTTGTTAAGCGAATCTAATTCATCTTGCATAGCATCTTTTCATTTGTTCCAGTCATGTCGTTTTTGACAATCATTGACAGATTTTGGTTCAGGAACATCATCTTCACTCATAATCTCACTTGCGATAGAATAAGAAAATATTTCATCAATATTTTCCATTTCATGTCGGTTCCATAATATATTTGTGTGACCATAGTTAATTGACATCTCTTGGTTGATGTCATTAATTTCTTCATTAGGAATTGTTCTGATATTTAGAGTTTTATCAGGATCTTTTTCCTTATGGTCAGTTTCATT
>WOUH02000014.1:3207268-3231060 GCA_009936405.2 Stevia rebaudiana
AGAACCAGAGTGATAACCTTAGCTGGATTGTCCGAACGGGATCACAACACTGTCGCGATACTACCGAACAGACCACCGCTTATGGTTTTAGAGAGAGAGAGAGAGAGGTGCAGGTTTGAAGAGCTGAAGTTGTCCTCTATATATAGGCCTCTGGTGGGACCCATGCGTGGAAGGTGGCGATGAGGTGGCGCGTTGTGGTGCTGACACGTCATTGCTGACTAATCTAGGAGTTTTGACATGTGTCCATCCTCTTGACAAGTGTCCCATCCTCTTGACAAGTGTCCAGAGGTGTGGCAGAGGTTGCCAAGTGTCCGGGCATGGTTCCCGATGCGCCACGTGTCCCGGTTCATCGTTTCGTGGCCCGATCAGTGTTTTCGGTTATCAGTTTTCGCGTTTCCCGCTTCGTTAGGACTCCGTTTTGAGCACGGTTTTCGCCTACGTTCATTATTTTCCGTTCCGCATCTAACCCCATTGGTCTCACTTCCAAATGAGGTGGTTAGATTTTGGACCTATCATACGCTCCTCGTTAAGCGTGTAACTTTCAAACCGTTGCTCAGATCAAAATTCTGCATACGCTCAAACGCTTCTAAATTCTCATACGAATATAACCAAAGCGTTTATTCTATATAAACACTTAGTTAAAACTAAGGTACCGTTTGAATTTCTAAGGTTCTAATTACTGTATTCTAATCGAAAGAACGCTGTTAAACAGATAGAATGTTATTTAATTCTGGTAATCACATTTCCCAAAATTCGGGGTTTTATATCCTATCTGATGGATGAAATGTGGACAAGGTTTTATCTAACATATCTTGTTCAGTAACACCTTGCCCATAAAAACGAAGGGTCGAACAGATTCTAAACATAGCAGATGTGTATTCATTCACCATTTTAAAATCTTGTAGCCTAAGATTGGCCCATTCATCTCTAGCAGTGGGAAGTAAAGCTTCCCTTTGGTGATTAAACCTTTCTTCTAAATCACTCCATAATTTTGATGGATTATCACAATTTGAACATTCAAATTGTAATAACTCATTGATATGTTTGTGAAGAAACACATCTGTTTTTGCGTTTTCTTGTTCAGAAAAAATGTTTTTCACATTTAGCGTTTCTAAAACGCCCATTAATTTTAAGTGCCTTTTAACATGTGATGTCCATGATATGTAGTTTTCCCCGCTTATAGTTAAAGCTGGGAACTCAAGATTTGCAATGTTGCTCATTTTGGTTTTTGCTAAATACAAGTAAAGAAAATAACAAGATTAATATTAGAATTTATATACTCATTAAGATTGACATAACATACAATGGTAGATCTAGGAACAAATAAAAGAATATGTAAGTTCCCAAATAATTCGACGTGAAATTATATAAAAGATAAAGAATGTATATAAGCATTATGGTAGCTAACACTAAAACCGGATGAATCATTTTTGAAATTTATCTTGAGTAATCTTCAGAAAACGAGATAATATGTTTTTGTATGACTGAAGATTGTCAATTTATAGTAAAAATTTATAACCGTTTGTAACGGTTATGTAACCGTTTACAACGGTTATATGGCCGTTTGCAACGGCTATATGACCATTGGTTATGTGTGTATATAAAATAATTTGAGAAAATAAGATATGAATTATAAGATTATTGATTAGTAATTGAAATGTATAAATAGAATAAGAAAACTTGTTAGTATAATAATAAATGTTAGCATAAGACTAAAATGTTAGTATGCATAAGTAAATGTTACTTGGATAAGTAAATGTTAGTTGACATAAATGTTAGATGCATAATTAAAAGTTAGATGAATAATTAAAAGTTAGATAGTTAGTAGTCCATTGATTTTCAAATTTATATAATAAGATGTCTTATAAATTATTTCACTTATTATAGTAGTTATCCTTTAAGTATATTATATATGTATTTTTAATAAAGTGCTTACCTTTCTTCGATGATCTTTTGTTCTAATTATCTTCTTGATTATGATATAAGAACTAATCGTGCTGATAACGTGTTTTAATTTAACTTTGATTATCACCACTTATGAACTTTTAGAGATGATTATAAGATATATTTGTAAGCACTTTTACGGAGAAGAAGAAGTAGAAATGTATAACTCATATAAGTGTATACAAGAGATGCATTTTATTCTTTACTTTATGAGGATATTTATACTACAAAATTTACATTACTAGGAAGACGAGAAAACATAAACATTAATGGTAATTGAGTTGCAAATGTTGAAATTGGTGATCATCCACACTTTTCAATTCATGTTTCATAACAATTAGCTATTAGTCCATATGTTGTTGGTTTTTGTTAGTGCATATGTTCCTCATTCCTTTATTATCAACCACCTCATTGGGGTTAAGAGAGCCACCAAGTTTAAGTTATCAACCACCTTAATTGAGATCATCTTTAGTTAATGACGCAGATCATCTTTAGTTAATGACGCAATTAGCACAGAAAGACCAGAAATATATCTTTAGTTAGCTTAGAGCCTTAGAACCTTAGAGACCCTTGCCCAACTTGTAATTGTCATTAAAAGAACTAATGGATTTCTTGATGCTAGTTAAGTGGGTCAAACATGCAACTGATTAGTAAATCAAAAGAATCAAATATGTGCATTTTTAAAGAAACTATCATACTTTTAATATGCATAAAACACATGGACATTCATATTTATAAATATATATATTTATTTGTATAAATATATTTAAATCATTTGGTTGTTGAATCTGATCCAACTTATGACCGGTAAGGAGACCGGTTCAATGTCTTGTCCGGTTCTGAAAACATTGGTTACAAAACACACCACATGCATGCTAAAATTTCTAGCAATGACGTCACGATTTGTCACTATACGAATAAATCACCATCCATGTGACATGTCACGTGTTCCACGTAAAAATTTCACGTAATAAAAACACGAATATTATTTCTTGATAAAGAAAAAACTCATAAGCACCTTGAACAAAAAAATAAAATTTGGGGCTTCCCAGTACTCCTCAAATCAATTCGTGAAGCAGAAGAAGATACATTGATCTTTTAAAGCGTGTCCTTTGTTTACCCTCTTTGGTAAGTTACCTTTTTATTTACTTTTAGTGCATACTCTTTATTTCCTTTTATCTCATCCGTAATCAAAGTTCAATGACTTAAATGTATTGTTCGAGTAGTTTTTGTTAATAAATCTAAACTATTTCTACTTCATTAATTAGTAACCTCTTATTATGCAGTGGTGAGTATATGTCAATTGTTATTAGGGGAACCATGATTTTTTGTCGTAATCAGCATATAGATCCGACAAGGATTTTGGGGTTAAATTCATGATTTAAAAAAAACCTCATGTATCTTCTAGTACAGTCATTCTTTATTCTTATAAAATAAATTTGATAAATAATGATGATTGGAGACTCAATAGACCCTTCACATTCATACAACTATTGTGAAGTGTTTAGTTTTCATACAAATTCAGAATAAGTCTTGTTTTTAATGACAATCACATACTTAACTAATCTTACTTCTAAATTTAGATCAGAACATGTTTATTGTGAGTTTAAAACTATTGACTTTAAAAATGAAAGAGAGTCGCCTTAGGATAATTGTTTTATGCATTTTTACGATTTTGAGGGATTTTTTAGAAACCATTTTTACATGCTTTAATTTGTATATTAAATTGCCTCTTCCATATTTTAAATGATTTTTCTTTCAGGTGTGGGAAATTCTTTAATTTATGACTATAGTCTTCATTGCATTTATTGTTCACTATTATGTGATATTTGGTAAATAATAATTAATATAGACTAAATTACAAAATCGTTCTTTATATTTAATGTTTCATTAACCTCGTCCTTTTAAAAAATTAATTACAGCAACAAAAAAATTATTTTAAAGATTTTTATGATTTTGATCCTTTAAACTATATGAAATTAACTTTTTCAGTTAGTTTATGTAATTGATCATTTTGACTTACTTTATTTATTTAATTTTTTTAAAATATAAACTTTTTACATTGAAATAAAAGGTAAACACGCAACAAGTTGCGCCGCCAGTCCTTTTTTAATACAAAGCTAAGTTTTTTTAAAATCACATTCCTAGATTTAGGAGTCATTAGATTGCTATGCATAACCCGCTGAACTCGATTTAGCAACTCCATAGCCCCAGACACAAGAAAACTAAAAGTGTCAAATGCAAAAGGTATAAACACATGTTGGTTGTCAAAACACATTTTCTCATTTCTTTTTATTTTGCCTGAAGCAGCTTTTAAAGTCTGTTGACCCACCGTGAAAACACCACACCCCAAACCCACAAGAGGAGAAACCTCAGTAAGATCCACATAAGCGTGCTTCCCTATTGTCCATCTAAAGACCAAGATGTCCACCGATCTAAATGTTGATCTTTCTTCCGATGGGTTGGTAATGAAATTCACCGATGCTTCTTTTTTAGCATAGATCTCAGCACGTCTGAATATGTCATAAAGAATATCCCTAACCAAATCGTGTCGGTACTTAAACCCCGAGAGCTTCCTACAATGTACTACATGCTCCCCAATGAGTCTAAGCATGCCTTGAGACAAACAGGGCATATCTCATCAACTGGGAATAAGGGAATCATGAGACGATAGTACGGTACTCCACTGGCGACATATGTTGGCCTAGCCCATCTATAGGGATAGCAAGACAATAATCCTAAGCATGTGGCGCTTGTAGACACTTAATAACGACTTTTTGTTTAACAGACATGTCAAAGTGTACTTCCATGTCTTGGACAATTTTACTAAAAACAGCACTCGCCAATGCATGTTGGGTTTGAGGGGTGTCCTTGTTAACCGCTAAAGTCAAAGTTTGGAATTGTATCATGAAGACAAACCAAAGCATAGCCCTAATCCGAATTCATACCGTATATTCTACTATCTCATAAGATATGGTCTTGTAGTACCAAAGATTGGACCCTCGAGGCCACAAATGCATAAGATGAAGCCTCCACTGTTGAAAACAACCCTAAACCCCCAAACGTAACAGGTAAGGAAGCAAGTTGCCATTGGAAGTCTCCAAAGAAAGGACCTCCACAAACTTCTATGTCCTCAATCACCTCACGCAACCCTTTGTCAAAGAACAACGCAAACTCCTGCATGTGTATGGGATGGCACATACTAAAGCCAAAGAAAAGTTTGGCAGTACCCATGCAAGATTGAAGCAAGGGAAGCTCACTCTGCAGGTCACGTAGTTTGGGAAGAAGGCGCATCAAATCAATTGTGTTAGTAGCTCTTTTCTTTGCCAACTTGCTAATAGCACTTGCGTCCCGACTAACTGCCCCTCGAGAAGCTTCCCCCCCAACAAAGGTCTCCAATTGTGAACTGGGAATAAATTGTCACGAACCTTCCTATCATCACAAGAAGGATAAATAGTTCAGTTTTCTTGATATTTAATTCCAGCCCCAATGTTAGACCAAGTACATGAATGATGTCCAACACTTTAGCCACCCCATCTGAATTTCCAATTATAGTCCCATCATCAAAATACCAAGCATGAAGAAGAAGCTTGACATTGTCTCCGATCTGATGCAAAGGAGGTGCAAAACAAGATTGTAAAGGAGCGGACCTAATGGATCTCCTTTTTGAACCCTCTTGGTGGACCATATATGCTCATCTCCTAATATATAATCTAGCATGCAGCCCATATAGGAATTATACACATAAAGAAATAGGACACATCCTGAATTAGTGGAGCAAGGCAAATCTATCAATAAGATTAAACGCGTTAGAGAAATCCACTGTAAGTATTGCAAGAGACCCATCGGTGTTCAGTTCCCTAGATACCCTGTTAACGCTATGTAATATAGCCTCTGCACCCCAAATTGAAAATCATTAAGGTTCCTGGCCATTTCTTTACCAACACCCTTCATAGCAACCTTAGAAACCAACCGCCTCCATATAGGGCCTACTTCAATTGGTCGAATCCCGTTGTCTGGTTTTAGGAGCAATGTAAGAGGAGTAGAAGCAACAAACTCAGCCAAACTCGAAGGAAATCTCCCCCCTAACCACAAATTAACCATCGAAGTAGTGAATACATATAAGAGATCTGTGGCCACAACAGACCCCTCTCCACATTAACCATCGAAGTAGTGATTACATATAATACCTTCACTTCTGCTGTAAAGTGGCCATGTGCAACCTTTCGAAGACACTATTTGATGCTAGAGTTTCCTACAGTTGTCTCCTTATAAAGATCACTGTCTCATTGGCCTTGAGACCCCAAACTTGGACTTTCTAATATATTTTTAGCTATTATGAAAATACCATCCTCTTTTTCCCATGTGGCTAAAGAATCCAGGATTGAACGATGTTACAAGGCCTTCCTATTACCATACCTACTTTCTTATCTATTTTTGGGTCTTAACACTTGCAAAGTGCAACAATAAAGAAGCAATATCCTAACCCACTCTTCAACGAATTCTGGTTGGGTAACCACTTGTAGAGGGTAGTTTTCAACGCTTGTGAGAAAGCCAAACGACAACTATGAGGGATGCTCTTGACGGTAAGAACACGTGCTTTAAAGACACGATCAAGGAGTGCAACATCTTATACGAACAACTCAAGTACTTGAATAGAAGGCCTCAAAATCCCAATAATTTGTTCATCCATCTTAAAACGAACAAGACCATTAGGGTGATGTCAAGCACGACTTGTTGCGTGTATCCACATACACTTCCCACACACCCGTTGACCGAAAACGTTCAATGTTCCTTCCACTGCCACAAACAAACCATGGTCCGTAGCAATAGCCTCGTACAACACATTTTTACGTTCATCACTAGTATGGTCCAAACTCTTGAGATGAGAGTTTAACCAAGGAATCTGTTTATTCTCCACTACACCATTCGGGAAACAACGAAAAATACGGAATGGGTACGACCATGAACCGTACGAAGATGAAGAAGATGTCATAAAAGAAGTAAATAAAATTACATCTCGAGTTGAAACTCAAAATCTTAATGTAGATATCAAAATTTTGGAATTGATAATTTATCAAACACTTGGAGTGCGTTCAAGAAAAACATCCAAAATCCTTACAAAAAATCGTATTGTGTCATCTCAAAGATCATGTGTGAACAACACACATGAAAAATCCTTAATACGAACAGAAAAAGGAAGACGATTTGGTATGGGTGTTTTTCATGCACCCCATCTAATTTCTATTTACACCCCTATCTATAGCATTAAATACATTAAATTTATACATAACCAATTCTATAATACCATGTTTAGTTACGCTTTCTTGATATTAGTTTACAAATTAAATGAGACAAAATTAGAGTTTTTTATCAAACTAGTATTGGTGAAAAAAATATTTATCAAAAATATTTCATTTAATGAGAAGGAAATAAACCCATTTTTAATATTTTCAAAAAATAAAAAAAAGAAATATTGTATGGAAATAAACCACCACCAATATTTAGAAATTTATATAATTATGATTAAAACCTTGGAGAAAAATAAGACTTTTTTTTTTTTTGGATATGAAAAACTAATACTTTTTTAATTTTATTTGACGAAATCCGTTTGGAAAAATTAAACCTTAATTATAATTTCCTTTATCGTTCAAAAGAAAAGGAAAGCATTTTACCTAAATTTTACGAGCCAAGGATTTGCTGTATACGTTCTATTATTCAGATATACATTTTCTATTATTCAGTAACAATTATTTTTTTGTCAATATATTTTTTACTTTTTAAATTATTTAGCTTGTTTTATTTTGTCGTTTAAAAATACATGTAATACCATATTTATGATTAAATCATATCAATTAACTCAAATTTATGTCAATATAGTTGTCATTAATTTTTTTTTTCTCTTATTACATAAATTATTTAGTTTAATCTACTTAAGAACTTATTTGTATAACTTATATAAACACCATGAGTTTTAAACTATCAACATTTGTCATATATATATTTTTTTTGGTATAACTCGAAATCTAGCATTGACTAGATTCTATTCTTGTTCCCCACATCTTTTTAAGAGTCTATAAAAGTTGCATATCATTTTCTTATAAAAGGATTATATACCACGGAGTTGTTTTGTTAAAAGAATATTTGTCATTTATCTAAAACATAGAAATAAAAATAATAATAAAACAACTCAGTGATAAAATAACAAAAGAACTCCAACATAAAATAATTTTTTTAATAAAAAATTAATATTAACTTTGATAAATGTTTCAAAAGATGTGAGAGGTAAGAAGTATGTCACGCTAGTAAGAAATTTTGTGTTAATACCGAAAAATTGTTAAAATATATGCCAAATCTTGGATATTGGATACGTTAAAACTCATGATATTTTTATAAGTTATAAAAATAAATTCTCAAGTAAATTAAACCAAATAATTTATCTTTTAAAGATTATAAAAGAAAAAATAATTTAATGATAAACTTATTTACAAAAAATTAAGTTAATTACTATGATTTAATCAAAGATTTGGCGTTAGATGTATTTGAAAAGACAATAAGAAATCAAACCAAATATTTCAAAAGTAGAAGATAAGTAGAAAATTTAAAATTTTGATTAACGCGATAAGTTTTATTGGGATTTATTTTAATAATAAAATAAAGTCAATTAATAAATAATGTTAAAAATAGTAAAGTGAATAAATTATAATAAAAGCACTGAAATTTAAAGATGAGTGAGAATCAAATAACTAAAGACAAACTGGTTATTTACATAAAATATTTAAGTAACTTAACTTTTTATTAGTTTAAATAACCAAAATTTTGAGAAATTTTCAAGGAAAATGGATCTTGTTGTAATTAATATTTTAAAGGACAAGTTTTATAAAACAGATTAATACGAAGGACGATCTTTGTAATTTATTCATTATTTAATTCCTGAGGCAACACTCAATCTCCGAGAATACTTTTATAGAAACATTAAGTCAGAAATAAGAGTTATTTTGTTAGAGTTTTTTACCTAGCTAGTGTTTAGGGGAAACTATTTACCAAAATAGTGTTCTCTAAAAACTATTTACTAAAATAGTGTTTTTCATTTGTTTTTTGTTATCTATTATTTTAATAAATAGTTTTCAAAAAAACTTTTCCTTTATACTTTTTCCCTAAATACTACTTTGGTAAAATTCTTGTTTTTATCATAGTTTCAAATTTTGGCCATTTGGTATGTGGTTTTTTCTTACTTTTAACTAATTTTAGAAATTTATATAAAAAAGGAATAACACAATTGGGTATTTAACTTATTTTAGAAATCTATATAAAAAAAAATATCACAATTGGGTATTTAACGTTTTCTAATTGGAAAACCAATTTAAAGGAAGGGAAAAACAAATGATTATCAGTGACGTATTTGCGTAATTTTTTATGTGAACGACATATCAAAATGTTTTTTTGACGTCTTCGAATTGCAACCTTTTGTACAGATAAATGATAGAGTTTTCAGCTTCATCCACATCATTATTATTGTTTATAATAGCAAATTGAGACACTACGTTGAAATCTTCGTTTTGAATCATTTGTGATAGTGCATCAACATTAACTTGATTCATTCTGTAAGACAAATACGACACCGTAATTACAATCAAATTGGATCACAAATATCAAATATATTATAAAGATGTATGTATCATAATTTGTCCGCAAACTATTATCAATGTGATATATGTTCACAAGACAGAATCGAAAACATATGTTAACCTGCTGTGTTATTGGCGTGTAACTTTAATACACCATTAAATCAAAACTGAAAGTATATTTAATCAAAATAGTGGAAGTTGGGTAAAAACATATATTAAAATTCAACCAATTGAAGGTTTTGGTTATACCTAATGCCGAACGTAGATCTTTAAATCGTAGATGTTTAATCTCGTTGATCGGCAAGAACTAGTTTTTGATTTGGGAGGTAAAAGAAACTTATAGGTCTATCGTATTGATTATAAAATAATAGATAAAAAAAAAGAGTGAAAAACACTATTTTAGTAAATAGTTTTTAGAGAATACTACTTTGCTAAATAGTTTTTCCCTAAACTCTAGTTTAGTAAAAAAAACTCTATTTTCTTATAGGTCTAATTAAGTGTAAAATATTGATTTGTTTTCTTGAATTAAAAATCGTCTAATAAAAAAAGGATTATATTTTAATTTTGTTATAGCTATAAAATAATGTATTTGTCTAATTTAATAATGAGAAAGAAAGAAACAAAAATGATCAAATTAAGTTAGCTCACTAGCTTGATAATAGAAGTTCGGGTTAAATATGTTGTGTTTGTGATACTAGATCAGCTTGTTGAGACACTAGCTAGGCTTTATAAAGCCTAGCTAATATTACCCAATAGACTAGCGTTCGAATCTTAATGGAGACGTATAATTCACTGAAGCTTGTTAAAGTACTATGTGGAGTTTTTCCTTGGACAATCGCTAACTTAGATGGGCTAGAGTAAGACAACATACTTGCCAGAGTTGGACGATGTTTTTTCCATATAACGGGGGTGCATTACAATAATCAATGTTTGCCGTTAATAATATATGTTGGGTTTGTGGTTTGATTTATCGAACCTTATATGAACTAATAAGTTTAGTTATGAAACCCAATTTCTCTTGTCTGTATAATATTGTCATATATACCAAAAAATTGTGAACTGGTAAACCATATATTTCTCATGTGAAAACCATAAAAACTTGCTTTCAAATTTTAGAAAATGCAATTTTACAAAGTTCTTCAGAGCTTTTGCATATGAAGCCATAGAATCCGTTCTAATAAATAAAATTCATTTATGAATTTTTTCTTCAACTTTCTTTTAACTGTTATTTCGTTTTGATTTTTATTGTAACGACTTTTACACATGTTTTACACATGTTTATATGCAAAAAAAATTAGAAAAAAAATATGTAAAACTTGAGTTTATTTCCATACGAAAACAAGAATTTTTTGTGTGTGATAGGAGAAATGGTTTTGTGTTTTCTATTTTTAGAAGGGTTGTAAATGAACTGAATCTTTAACGAAGAGTTCGTGGGCCGTACGACGGGAAGTTAGTTTATGTTCGTAAATGAACGAACATGAACAAAAAATTATGTTCGTTTAGTTAAACGAACGAACATGAATAAAGGTCCCGTTCGTTTATTTGTATTCGTGAACATTCGGAAAGGTGTTCGTTTTATGTTGACGTTCATTTGCTTATGTCATTCATTAAATGCATTTATATTTTTTAAAATTTAATGTTTAGTTTATTATCTTAACTTTTTTATGTTTATAATTGTTATTTCAAGTTGACCACATTTTTTAATGTTTATGATTTTATATAAAATGTCTATCTTTATATTTTGTGTTTACTATGTTTTATGTTTGATATTAAGAATCTTGATTATTATTTTTAAAATATTATATGTTCGTTTGCGTTCGAAAACCGTTTGTGAACACATAAAATCCTGTATGAACAAACACAAAAAAGAATTTTCGTTAACTTAGCGTTCGTGAACCGTTATTGAACAAGTTGAATGCTTAACGAACGAACATGAACAAAGGCTCGTTCATGTTTTTCGTGTTCGTTTAGTTCGTTTACAGCCATAATTTTTAGTTTTCTCCAAAGTTCAATGACCCTTTCATATACGAGAAATGTGTTTGATACACATTATGTGACCAAACACTTGACTTTGCGACTCGAATCCAACCCTTTTTAGGATATATGTACTTTAACTATTCAACCAAAAGGACCAATACCAATGTTTCAAAAACCAATTTTTAAACCTGAACAGGTCGAGCTGAGAAATGATTAAACCGGTTATAAAAGATGGTTTAACTAGGCTGGCTAGTTAACCCTTAAATTGCATAAACATACAACTTCAATTAAAAATAATCTAATAGTACATGATCGATTTCTTAAACAAAATCCAAAAGTTAATCCTTATTAAAAAGCAACCCAATAAACATTTCAAAATTCTCAATTTTCAAACAAAGTTTTTTTAGAGTGTATAATAGATTTACGACATTGTAGTGTTAAATTTATCAAATTCATGACCATTTAAAAGTCGCAATTCACTATCATCGTCATCCTCCTCAACAAGAGCAAAATTATTTTTGTTTCCTACAATATTAAATAAGAAGTTTTAGTTACCGGTAATTATAATGTACTAAAATTACCTAAAATAAGTATCATATATAAGAACTTACATTGTGTTTCAGTAATCGTTTCATTCTCTTCCCCACCAAATATGTTATCTATATCAACATTATGAAGTTATTCGTAAATTGTAATTATGTTATGGTTATGGGCCAATATATCTGGAAAATCTCAACGAGTTTTTTTTACATGGAAACAAATACCAACACACCGGTATATTCTGGTTTACTAGCCGGTTTGATCTTCGAAAGGTAGCATAAATATATCAACATGTATCATATCAGATGGGATGGCGAAATCTGGTTTTTACCCACCTGTATGAACCGGTTTTTAAATCATTGACCAATACACAGAATGTTTTCGATATGACTAGGCCAAAATAAACACACTTTAAAGAGAAAATAAGGGCCCGAACACCTTCCTGTCCTATATATGTTACGCCCTCTTCAGAAAACTAGTTAGAGTTTCTTCTAATGATTCGAGTCAGTGACCTTTAAAATGATACCTTTAGATATGGACGTCACATATTTGATAGTAATATTACTCAAATCACATATATTCTTAAACATTATTTGGTTACATGTATAACTTTATGATTCTAATGTCAATAGTTATTTACGTTCAACAGCAGAACTTATCAAGAAATGTTTGTAGCATGAAAATAACTTCCATTTGTTGTTACATGTTACAAAGATACAAACATGTTAGACGAGGAATGTTTTAAGAGGAAAAGTACACGTATGGCAGCAATTGAAGCTTTAAAGAGGATCAAGAAGAACGCAGAGGACAGTGCACAAAAATATCCACTTTACCGAGCTGAACTGGTTACACAATCTGATGTTGTGACTAGTGATAATAACATACCGGGGCGGAGAGGTTGTAAAGTAATGATAGAGGATCAATTCTTTGACTCTATAGAGGTAAATCTTTTATATCTTTCTTAACTTGAAAATAAGAATTTATTTTTACAATAAATATTTGAGTTAATATACGTACTCTCTCATGAGTTTACAAATTAAGACTAAACTACGATTTTTTTTTCGATCTTCATAACATATATACACATGCAATTATAGTAATTGTTTAAAATGTTGATAAAAGTTAAATTCACTTTTATTTAATTTGTTTCATCATAGAAGTACGTATAATTCGTAACATCTCGAGTCTCACTTGGAACATTTTCAAGTGAGTCGGAGTTTATTATTCTTCGGTCGGTTGTGGGTTTCATCTGAAATGAGAGGCGAGCTGGGCCACCAGCTCTGTATATGCTCACAGGGGTGATTACCTTTCGTTAATGAGTTTACGTCCCGAATGACCGGGATTAATAGTATTCATTAATCGTAAAAAAAATTACTTACGTAGAATATTTGGAAGTTTATAATTAGGTTGGAATTAGAAAATTCTGAGAAGTAAATCTTGAATCACTCTTTATTTCTTATTGGTTTAACCAAGCGTACAAATGTCATTTCTCAATTTTTTTAACTTTTCCATAGCAGAATATTTTTCAATGGATTGAAGTTTATGTACATTTTCTTATATATGAGGATTAAAATATAAAAATATATATACTTTATTGAAGAATTTAATTAAGATGTTTTTGATTTTATACAAAATTTTAACTTTTGTAAATTAATTTTTCTTTTTTTTGGATAAAAAATAAATAAATTTTTATTAATATTTTGAATAAGTTATTATTTTTATTTCACATAACCTTTAATTCCCCATAAACTAGAATAAATAAAATTTTAAAATACATGGTAACCTAATGTTATAGATAAATATATAAGATATAGAACACATACTTAATGTAAAGTGGCATGATTGAACGAAGGAAAATATTTTAGGGACTTAATAAGAACAATGTTGAAAGTTGATTGCATTTCTACAACATCATACTTAATTTCAGTCCTTAACGTCTAAGTAGAATCTTTTGCCAAAGTTACATTGACCATGAATCTTCAATTAAAAATCTTCAATGACATTTCACAAATTTAAATGATCAAGTAGTCCTGCAAGCGACGCATGTGGCATAATAGTAGCTTGCTAAGGGCTAGAGGACCATAGTCCTACAATGAAGAGCTGACTTAATGGAGAAGCGGAACCAGAGGCCCATACTCAATTATGCGTGACGAAGGAGCGATTTAAGGGATAATGAACCACATAGGATCGTAGTTTTGCAAGAGAGCAACATGACTAATGAGCAGTTTGATGGAGAGCGGAATCAACAAGATGGCTTCGTAGCTTCATCTATGTAATGGTTTTTGGCATCCATTGAAAAAGAAATCGGATCACTGCACTAAAAGTTGTCAAAGCAAAATATATCCAACGGGGTTTATGTGGCTCTAAATTTCGATCAAACTTGTGAAAAAAACAACGACCAAACTTCTCATCATGCACTGCCAGTTAAAAAAAATGATACGATGATGGCTTGTAGTGGTTTTCTGGTTGGAGGGAGGCTGTCACAATGGTGGCGGAGGTGAGATGTGAAGGTTGCTTGAAAAAAGGTTTAGGAATAGTAGCAATAATCTAGATTCGAAACAAGACTTTATTTGGAAGAATGAGAAAATTGAAGGGGAAACTAAGATTTGCTAGATAATCGAAACTAGGACTTTATTTAGAAAGATGACAAAAGCGAACGAGAAATTTACAGCTGCAGAACGAACCTTCATATAAAAGAATGAGAAAAGTGAAGGGAACCTAACAGTTGCTGCCTACAGTTGCTGCCTGCAGTTGCTGCCTGCTGGACCAAGATGGCAGTGGCGACATGTCTTAGGTTTTTCTCAAATGGCGACGTCTAAGGTATGCTTATCTGTGTCTAGAGCGTCAGAGACAATAGATAGTCTAACCTTGCTCTTAGAGAGAAGGGTGTCATCCTACTCCTTCCCACTATTCACCACTGCCATGTCAGCGTCACATCACTTTTACCCACTTTAACTCATCTTGCGCGGTGTCGTCACACTTTTTCCCATTTTTCCACCTCATCACACATTTAATATTAATATTAATTTTTTTTTACTTTTAAATATAAAAAAGAAAGACTTTCGTTAATTCAAATTAAAAAATACAACTTAAATAAGAAAAACAACTTAATAAAGAAATTACATGAAAGATTAAAAAGCACTATGGGTTGGTATGAAGATTGTTGTGGGTTGTGTTTGAGCGTATTTGGCTAAGAATGTCTGTTTATGGAGATTCATCACTAGGCGGGTCCACTATGTGTTCAATTAATATTGCTTGACCCATCCACTTCAAAATCATGTTATGTAGGATGATACACGTGTACATGGTTTTTTCTTAATTTTTGTGGATGCATTTGTTTTGCTGGATGGTGTATTATTCGTCACTTTGCCTTAAGAACACCAAAGGCTCACTCCATGTCTTTGCGTTCCGCTTCTTGTGCCTTCAAGAATTGCTGACGTTTCAAATCATTCTCCGACATGTCACTAAAGCTTTTGACTATAGTTGCCCAATTAGGATAAATCTCACCGCCAAGATAGTACCCAAACTTGTATTATACACTGTTAACCATAAATGAGCACTTTTGGTGCTTCCATCAACTAAATTACTGAAAACCCTCAAACGGTCAAGTCCATTAGGGTCGTTGTTCGACCTCGGGGCTCTAAAAAATGCATGCCAAAACCATAAATCTTATGAGGCAACCACTTCAAGCATCACCAGAGAACCTTGCAATCACCACGTGCATAATGTCCTCTCTATTCAATCGGACAATTCTTTCACTTTCAATGTGTACAATCTATGCTTCCCAACATCCCAGGGAATCTGTGTTTTCTTGGTATAGCAATTGAATATCATGATAAGTCGGCATTCAGAGGAATTCCTTTGCGTACAAAGAAATGATACCATCACAAAAGTTGTCGAGACTCGCACGTGTCGTTCTCTCGGACATCCGTAAAAATCGTATAGAATCTGGACAATGACCATATGCTAAAACTTTGATGACCCCTTGCATCATATTTCATTTTAAAGTATTCGTAGTTCATTTTCATGTCTCTAACGATTTACAAAAGTAATTCTTTTGGTATACGAAAACATTGAAAAGCCTAGAATTTTTCTTCGTGTGTGGTTAGAGAGAGAGAGTAGAAAGAGAGAGAGACGCATCGAGGCACACAGACGCATCACCATCGTGGTCGTTGCTCCGATCTCCGACTCGAAATAAGATGGGGGGTTTACCTTAATATGCAGTGGCCAGACAGCGGTGTAGGTGGTTCGTGGTGACGGTGTGCGTCGGGTTTGTTCCGTCCGGCAGTGGACGGTGAGTATTGGTGGACCGGTGGTGAGTATTGGTGGACCGGTGGTGAGACTCTATGGTTATGGTGAGATCCAGATGAGACGATGATGATGAGTAAATGAATTTTAAATTTTCATTTAGTCCCCCTTAAGTTTCTTTTAATTGTGATATAGGTCCTTGTAAATCAAAATGGGTTAAAAGCAGAAAAAAATAACCATTTAAACCATTTGAGTCTCTGAGGACATTTTGGTCTTTTAGATAAAATTTGCAAGAAAAATCTAACCCCGTTAGTGTTTTGGACTCAAACGGATAGAAAATGCTAACAACTGACCCATAATGGATGAAAATGAAAACTTTGTATCCAAATGGATAGTATGGTGAAACCTTAGGGACGCAAATGACAATTTACTCTTGTATAATTAACCACCATAATTTTCTAAAAAAAGTAAAAAAAATAAATTTAAAATGACATGATAACCTAATGTTGTAGGTAAAATGTATAGAATTGGAACATTTATTAAAAGTTAAGTGACATAATTTGAACAAAAAAGAGTATGCATGACCTAATTGGAACAAAAAAAAAGTATGACAAATCTAAAAGTTGATTACATTTCTTTAAAGTTACCCCCATTGTTAAAATGGGTAGTGGCATTTGTGAAGCTGCAACTTGGGAATGACATAATCATACCCCTTTTTTTATATCGATCGGCACGATTGGTCATGGAACGTTAAAGATGAAATTTCTTACTGTTTTAACCCAGTTTTGGTGGTCCAGTCATTTTTAGAAGGGGGAAACACTAGGGTAAACCCAAGAATTTTATCTTCTGAGTGAGGCTATAACATGAGACCTGTCTATATGGAATGATCTTATACACTTCACCTCAACCACTAGAAATAAAAGCTCCTTGGTATTAAATGATATACATATGAGTCACTTTTGTTAATTACACTTTTTTAAGTAGCCATCTATAGTCGTTTAACGGTGATAAATATTGAGGGGTTTGGGAGACAACCGAAGGTTGATCCTTGAGGATGCTCCAACCACGATGTTAAAACTCGTACCCACAACACCTGGTATTGATCTTGAGCTACATTCAACATGTCGTCTTTATTACATTTTGGTTGATGGTTGTTGTACAAGTTATTGTAAATACCGACAAATCTTGACGTTTCCCTTTCCAAAAGACGTCATTTACTGGCTAATTGATAACATGTACTCACCCGTTCACGCAGAAAAAAATAAATGGAATTCAACTTTACTTGGCCCCAAAACACTAATGCGTGAGTGACAAGTGCAACATCAAATGTAATTTCGATTCAAGTTTTAGCTAAGACCTCGTGGTCTTTGTTTGTCCTTGGTGTTTAACATTTATCACTTCTCATCTTCATGTTTCAAATCTATATCGGTAGAATGATGTGTAAAGAAAAGAAGTGTGCAGAATTGTGGAAATAATAGGGTAAACCTGAGCTATTTATAAGATTTATTGGTTTTAAATATAAAAAATTAAGGAATAAGGGTACACGGAGTGGAGCATCGGGTAGACTCGCGCCTTCGTTTGCCGATCGGCAACACCGTCGCCACCCCATCGGCATCCGCATCGGCTTGTTTCATCGGCAACTTATTTCCGAAGCGGCATCTTCAAAATTGGAACGTTATGTGACCGTTGCTCCCCTTTGACCTCCATCGGGTAGTTTAGTTTCATAGAGTACCATTGCCACTACTTTAGGGTACTTGGGAGGGTAGTTGGAGCATTTGATGTGTCATAATTTGATTGGGTAATTTGAGATGGTATTTTACCCGGGTACCACTCCCTATACCCTAAGAATGTATCAAAAGAAAGAGCCTCTCAAAGGTTATAATTAAGTTCATATCCCTCGATCCCCTCATTCTTGCACATGTGAGAACTCACACAACTCGTTCCCCAACCTCTTTAACATGACATGCGGTGGTTTGTCATAGGTGAAACTACTTTCATAAGTCAAGTCACATCTAGTAAGTGAGGAACTACGCGTGAGTACGTATTATATAATAATGTCTAGTTATCTATCTTCGAATAAATAGATAAGTTGAGAGAAATTTTTACATGAAAAATAAAGTATTAATGTATAGATGAAAAGAGAATTACCAAAAAAGTCTCTATATCTGAATATATAGTTGCATTAATTATACTATATTATATTACATTACATAACCTATAATATTGTATCTTATTATATCATATTACAACAATATTTTTTTATTTATATTATTTACATTTATTTAATAAAAAACAACAGTTCAAAAAAACTGAATACATCCTTGACAGCATGTTTAATTATTATTATTATATATATTAGTTAATAGCATTATTTATATTACTATTAATAACAATTTTTCTTTTAGTTTTGAAGCTATAACCCATATTACAGTAGTAGGATTATTGTAAGTAATTTGAAATTTTCATTAAATGGTACCGTGACAAGCAATCATTTATTTCATATTACAATTAACAAAACATCATATATATTTTATGAAAATTTCATAACAAATACCATCATAATACTCTAACTTGTAATTTGCTCTATATTGAAAAATATATCTTCTTTTTATTCCACCAATTAAGACTATACTTTCTCTCTTCAGATAGTGCAAGATTCATCAAAGAACATCTCAAAGTGTTCAAACTCCCCAAATAGTGACGACATGCCTAAAAAACGACGAGGGCGTCCATCTAAACTAGAATTAGCAAAATGTCCATCGATGCACAGTAGAAATGCGAAAAACAAAGATCTTAGATGTGAAGAAGCTGATTATGGTGAGATATTTCTTAGTTGTTTTTCTTTTTATTTTTTTATTTTATTTTTTAATGTGTAATGACTTTGTCTTCGTGACTACATATGCAGATGTTAATCAAAGACGTGAATCTTACAAAAACTTTCTGCTGAACAATGAGCCAAAAGTTCCAACAATCTTCTCTGGCCCTAAACAACTTCATATGGTAAGTTAGACAAATATTGTTAATAAAGAATTAAAAATATTTATTATGATTAAGCTTGTGCCAAACCTTTTATTTTATTTAACTCAAATTAATTTTTATTTCAAGTACTTTAATTTGTGTACTATAAAGAAGTACAATAATATTTTGAACTCTGTCCGTAATTGAATATTAATCTCATGACAGAAGTTTTATCTATTTAAACTTCAAAGTAAGGTTGCTTCAAATACATTTATTTAGTTAGTTTCATTTGTATTCGTATTCATTTTTATTATTAATAACAAACGGATATGAACAAACACAGACACATTTATTTTCTTAACAGGTTAATGAAAACGATAAACCATGTTCGTTTAAATGTTAGTGTCCGGTTGTTCATTCGGATAAATGTAAATAAACAAACACATGAACATACATGTTTACATGTTTTTGTTCTTTTACGGGCTTGCACCAAAGTAGTAAAGTTTGTAAGGAATAATTTCTAAGAGATATGTACACTAATAGTTAATATACATTGAGTATTTATTTTGTTTCATGACAATTATACTACTCATACTCTACTACAAAGAAATCTCCTACCTTCTGAGATTGAAACCAAAACCTCCTATCTAAGAGGCAATGCTTCTACAAATTGAGTTAGTCCCATATTGATTAAATATGCATGAAGTATGTGACATTAATGATCAACATATAATCTATTTTTTTACTTATAACGTTTTTTGTATATAATGTTTCATTAAAATAAATGAATATTGCATTGTTATATGTTTCTTTTTAAGTATATTTTGATATAAATTTCATAATGATCGGTATATCCTCATAACAAGTCCTTTTATTAAAGTACTAAATTGTTATCCAATCCTAAAAATACTAAATTGTTAATTGGATCAAAAGGTAAAACGTTCAAGCAACCTAAATCTGTTATGAATGTCACTAGCTTGAAATTTCATTGTCTCCTCAAGTAATTTGTTTAGTCAACTGGTTTGTTTACAATATGTAGCAGCCCCTCTTAATACCCAAATCGTATATTATTCATACTTTATAATAACGAATTATTTGACTTTTTTAGGGAACCGGAGGTCTTAGCTACAGGGAAAGCCTGATGAACTTTACCAAAGATTTGGGTCCAACCGCACAAAAAGTAGCTCGTCAAATGCTGGAACGACAACGCCTGATCAACCCGACTCAACACCAGCTCGAACCATTGTTTCAATCACCAGACGCTATACCGCACCCACATGTATTGGATGTGAAATGTATCAATGGTTCTCTCAAAAACACCATACCAAACCAACTCACTCAACCACTTATCAGTTTTGGAGATTCTAAAACGGACACTATTGCAAATTATAAAGGTAAAAAGATCATGGTTGATGATGGTAAAAGTAACTCCAACAAATGGGATGACGTTGGTGTTAACTTTGATTTCTTATTTGGTAAGCAAAAAGGTGGTGTTAAAATTGGCAATAGCTCATTAGACAATCAGGATATTGGTAACAAGAATCTTGATCAAACCCAAGTAGGTAACCAAAGGACCACCAACCATTTCGGTTTGTTTTCGTCAAGTTATAATAAGAATTTGAATCAAAACATTAACAACACTTCTGTGATTCAAGATAATAATAGTGGCCAAAAGGAAGTATTAACTTGGAATGCAAGTAATCAGAAACTGATTTCAAATTTTTATCCTTCAACATACTTATCACGCCCCCGTAACGTTTCTATCTCCTATCATGGGTTTGACAATGAGGTTAGCCCGTTTTCGTGGGTCCCACAACCACCGATGCATAATCCTACACCAGTGGCTCCACCTTCAACCACTTTTAATTCAGTTGCAAATGATAATTTCTGGAATGGAAATGAACTTCAGCTTGCATTGGCTCTTAACATGCAAGTGAAAGATCAAGAACCAAATGTTTGTTCAAGAAATTTGGGTGGATCTAACCAGGCTAACCAGTTTTTGCAAGTGCACCCACAAGACCGGTTAATGGTGCCAATGCAACCGCATTTCGGGTCTCAGATGGTCATGTCACGGGCTAAACCGGAGCAAAACCCGTTACCGTTTCATACACAACAGGATTCCGGGTTTCAAATGGGAAACCACATGCAACATCCACCACCAGGTTTCTGATCAATTTGTGGTAAAATAAATGGAGTGATTAACTTTTTAAATCATAATGCTTGACATTTGTTGAAAGTAAATCATTTTTCTGGTCAAAACACTTGATAAGAAAGCAATATTTGTCCAAATCATTTTCTAGTAATCTCTTGAGTTTTCTTAAAAGTGTTTTCACTAGAATAATGGTTTCACTGCCTAGAAAACAAGTAAGATGATTTTGAAAGTTAATCACTTTTAAATAAACAGTAAGTTTTAGTTGCGTTTTGTTGTTGGATATTGAGAATGTTTTTGTTTTAGACGTACATTGTTTTAGTTTTGACTTATAAGGACAATCAAGAACTTGCTATCATATGCATCAATATTATGGTATTGTATAACCGTTGCACACATGCTTTGTAATGTTATCAGTGGTGTGCACAAATTCAAAAAATCCGACCCAAACACAAATTTCTTATTTCTTCATGCGTTAATATTTTTTTAAACGAAATGCATCATTAAATCACAAATTTTCTCCTCTTTCAAATAACTATAATGACGGCATATTAAGAAGAAAAAAATTGTGTCACGAAATTTTAATACTACATATATGCCGTATGAAATATGATGAACTTTGTGATTTAATGGTGAAAATTGTTTTAAAAAATTATAGCGTATTAAGAAATATAAAATATTTAAAATTTACTTAAGTATGCTTTTAGTTCTCAAATAAAAAAATGATTTTCACATAAACCATCCCTTAGTTTCTATTCTATATAACTTTTTATATGGGCCCATAAAAACGAAAGCCGTTATGCATTAAACTATTAAAGTGGCCTATAAGGCCACTAGGTATCCTCTCATTTCTTTTCACTGTCATGTCAGCACTACATCAGCTTTCCCTACTTTTCCCCCATTTCACTGGGTATCGTCCCACTTTTTCCCACTTATTCTCACTTTCCCCATTCCCCTCTTTTCTTCCTCTTTTTCTTCCTCTTCCTTCGGTGACAATCGGTGAGTGTTCCCTGAAATTCCCCACCCCAAAAGTGGGGGGATGGTATTCCCTTTCGGTCCCGATCGGTAAAGAGCATTCCCCGACTCTTCCTGATGCCCACTCCGAGTGCTCTAAAAGCCGAACTAACAAGCATATTAAAATAGACCCTTTTAATAATGAGCCCAAAATTTTTAGTTAAAGTTAATTTATTTTTTTTCAAAGCCCAAAAATTTAAGGACCAAGCAGGAAAAAAAACAAAATCGGAACTAGAACTGAAAACCCAAAACAATAAAAACCAAACCCAAATGGGTTCAAAAACTAAAAAAACCGATATTATAGATTTGATTTCTTTTTAGCCAAAAATAAAACCTAACCCACCTATGAACACTCTTAACTGTTAGTTGTAATTCTCATTTAGTCAAAAGGGGTCAATCAAGTTTTCAGACAACAATGTTGAGAAGAAATTAAAGTGGAGTCCCTGGATCTAGGAAAAATATAAAAATAAAGCCGCATTAGATTTGTTGATCTAATTTGAATTTTAGTATAAGTTGACAAAGATTCTCTGGTTTATTTATTTTTCTTTGCTTTTATGTTAGTGTCACTATCAGCTTTTTCCACGTTTTCTTATTTTTTTCTTATTTTGAACGTTGTCGTCTAGTTTTTCTTTACTTTTCCACCTCATCACACATTTAATTTTAATATATAATTAATTTATTTCAAATTAAAAAATAATAAAATAAATTCATTATTTCAAATAAAAATAGATACAATTTAAATAAAAAAGTAACAAAAAAGTAGATAAAACATAAATAAAAAAGCAACAACATAAAAAACCACTGGCGGTTAGCATGATATTTTTTATGTATATGCTCCAAATGCACAATAAGATCAGAACGAAGATTGTTATGAGTTATGCTTGAGTGTAATTGACTAAAAATGTCTGCTTATGGAGATTCATCACTAGGCGGGTCCGATATTTGTTCGTTGATATTGCTTGACCCATCTACTTCAAAATCATGTTGTGTAGGATGATACATGCGTACATTATGTGCCACTTTGCCTTAAGAACACCAAAGGCTCGTTGCACGTCCTTGTGTAATGCTTCTTACTCCTTCTTGAATCGCTGACGTTTCAAATTATCCTCCAGCGGACGATTAAAAGTTTTTACTATAGCTGCCCAATTAGGATAAATCTCATCGCAAAGATAATACCCAAGCTTGTATTGTACACTGTTAACGATAAATGACACATTGAGGCGGTTCAATCAAGTATGTTGTTGAACACCCATGATCGATCATGTACAATGAGGTCGTTGTTCTACCCCGTGGCTTCAAAAAATACGTGCCAAAATCATAAATCTTTGGGTTGG
>WOUH02000014.1:3239342-3261264 GCA_009936405.2 Stevia rebaudiana
CGAACCGGGTAGAACCTCCCCTAGTATCCTAAGAGTGTTTTTGGGTGTTTGTGAGAAGTCGGGATCAGAGAAAACGGCGCGGAACTCTTCTTCCCGAAATGAGCTATTTATAGACTTCAGCATGCTTCCGTTGGCTGCCACGTGGCGTGCTGACTCACCTCGTCAGCTGCCACGTGGCATGCTGACTCATCCACGCTATAGCCACATGGCAGGTCTAGTGCCACGTCATCTGGTGACTCATCAAATGAGATGACACGTGTACGACACATGTCGTCTCCTGGTTCAGCTCGACTGGTTAACTTGTTTTCGCGTTTCCTGCTTCGTTCGGACTCCGTTTCGCACGCGGTTTTCGTCTACGTTCACGATTTTCAATTCTCTATCTAACCCCATTAGTTTAACCTTCTAAGGAGGTACTGAGATTTGGGATCATTCGGACACTTCATCGTTTTACGTGCATCTTTTGAACTGTCACTCGGATCAAAATTCTGCATATACTCAAACGCTTCTAAATAGTTATATGAATAGGATAAAAGGGTTTATATCATTTAAACTTTGATTTATATTAAGGTACCGTAAATAATACATTTGTCCTAACATCGAAATTTGATCGTAGTCATATTACTAAACAGACAGAAGATTCCTCTTATTTTCGTAAATTAAACATACCAAATTCGGGGTGTTACAGAAGGGGGCAAATGTGGTTTGACTCATTACAAAAGAGTGCTAAGGCTGGTTTTGTGGATATGCAACTTGTAGTATCTAGGACCATCAAGAAAACCACTAATTCATTGGGAAATTCAATTGACATACCTATAGTTGAGATTAAATGGCCACCTACAAAGAAGGTCAAGAAAGATCCTATTCTACTAGACATGCCTGAAGGGGTATTAGATGGTTTTCAGTTCTGGGGTTCGATGATCAAACATATGGAATCATCATTAATTGTGGTGACATTGAGTATCTGTTTTATGATCCACTTGACTTGTGCTTGAGTGAAAAGGATTTGAAGTTTCTAATACAACAAGATATCAAAATCGATGCAGATCATCTGGAAGATGCCACGGAATTTGTTTTGACAGTCAAAGCTACAATAAAACACAGTGCATGGGCTGGTGGAATGGATGGTGTATCCGCACTAATGTTTAATCCAAACATCCCTGGGAGTAACAAATCAGTTGATCCTGAAGATGTTCAGTCAAAGGAAGCACAAGAGACATAAAACTAGGGGGAGATTGTTGAGTCACAAATGAGTTTTAATGTTTCTTGTTGGTTGTTCTCAAGTTGTGTTTGGTTCTCGAGTAGTTATTGGGTCTTTATTTGGTGGTTTGGGCCAAAGGCCAATAAGAGTCCGAGTAGTATATAAACGTGGTTACTAGTGTTGTTTAGGTTAACTCTAACGCTTTGTTTGTGTGTTCTTCGTGTACCAGTCGGCTTTCAAAGCCGAGTGCACTTAGTAATCATTCAATACAACTATTCATTTTTTGTTCATCTTATTGTGTGCATTGTGTTCTTCTTGCATGCTAACGATTCTATTCCGCAAGTCTTGTTAGTATTTCGTGATTGATATCGGTTTAGATCCGTTCGTGGGACTAACAGGTCATGAGTCGGGTTATGGTTTGGGTCATGAGTCAGGTTATGGTTTGGGTCATGAGTCGGGTTATGGTTTGGGTCATGAGTCGGGTTATGGTTTGAGTCATAGGTTGGATCATAGGTCGGGTTATGTTCGAGTCATGGGTCGGGTTATGGTTCGAGTCATGGGTCAGGTAATGGTTCGAGTCATGGGTCAGGTCATGAGTCGGGTTATGGGTTGGGTACGGGTCGGGTCATGGTTTTGATCATGAGTTGGATACTGGGTCGAGTCATGGTTAGATCATTGATCGGGTCATTTCTTAAAGGAAAGGAATGGAAAAAAAACACCCATCACCCAAGGAATGAAAATCATTAAAAGAGAAGGAATCACATTCCTTATGTAATGTTACATTTCATTCCTAATTGTAAACAAACATGTTTTATTTCTTTTCAACGTAATGAGTCATTCCATTCCCGTCTCCTTCATGCATACCAAACACTACTTTAGTGAAAAAACCTAAAACGTCTCTCATGGTAGAATGATTCACTCATACGTTATAAGTATGGTAGGAAAGTTGTATTGAATGTCTTTTCTTCGGTGAATGTAATCATTTTACAACTAAAAATGTTATTTCATCATGGCCACAGGTGTTGTTCTCCTTATGTCAATCAGTCAACCATCAATCTTTTCGGTACTTGTGTCCTCATCGCAGGTTGTTGATAGATGTTTTCCTTCAATGTTCTTTTATTTCCAACTGCCAGCGGTTTCTCGTATCGAGTGTAAAATCCTATGCATTCAATGCTTCCATATCCCGTATGGGCTTCTCAAGTCTCAACCCAAGTTTCCTTACGGGCTTTGGTATTTAGTGATCCATTGGGCCTTGGGTGATGAGAGGTTATCTCGTAATCCCGTCACTTTAGGAAAACAAATAAAAAATTTAAGCTGATATTATATTTTTAGATTTATTTAAAAATAACTGCATTAAAAAGTTGAATAATTTTGTGATTATATTTAAAAGAAGTGAAATTGACTGACTATTTTGATTATGTTTAAAAGATTGTGAATTTTATTTAAGGTAGTCTACTAGTCTAATCATTCTAGTTAAACGTTATTTTTTATAGTTTTAATTCCAAAAATTAAAATAAAAAAAAAAACAATTATTTAGAGTGATAAAGTATCTTGTGAATTGTCAGAGGGGGTCGGAAACAAAAGAGAGTGAAACAAAGGAAGTGTTTGCATTTGCATGTCTTTTATGGAAAGCATTTTTATGGTTCTGCATGTACAACTGTTACTGTTCTTTGTACTGTTTCGTCTGTGAACATCAACCAACCCCATTCAATCTTTTCTTTTTTACCATTTACGTTTATGAAAACACGTCCAAATGTTCAATCATAGTCACTAATTTTATTTACATGTTTTATTTATTCGAGTTTTCAGGGTGTCAATCATTAATTGTTAAATTCTTTAATCGAAAATCAAGTTTAAAAGAACTCAAGATTATATCGAATTTTATTTGTTACAGTTATTTACCATCTACCATGTTTAATCACAGTCACTCCGATTTTATATTATATCTTTTACATGTTTTATTTATTGGAGTTTTCAGGGATGCTAATTATTCGACTTTATCTAGCAAACTTTCATCTAGTCAAGTTTAAATTATAAAAGAGCTCAACCTTATATCGAATTTTATAACACAGTTATTTCTCATGTCACGATTACTGCAAGTTTATTTATATTTTACATCTTTTAATTATAAAAAACTTTCAGGGTATTAGTGATTTCAGCCGCTCGTAATGTATTCGAGATCGGCATTTTAAATAGTTAACTTGAATCGAGCTTATATTGAAGCTCATTCAATAAATAAACTTGACAGGAGCTTCATATAGCAAGTTTTATTATGCTCACGAGTATAAACGAGCATATTATTTTTATAAATTTTATGTAATATATAATATATAATTGTTTGCAATCGATTTATGCTTTCGACTTCTTGATTTTGAGGGTTATTCGCTATGATTATACTGGAGCTTTGAGGAATCAAAAGATCTGATACCAATTGATGCAACTGAATGGAAAAAGAGAGAGTTATAGGAAGAAAGACGTTAAGATGTATTTTCTAATAGCATAAACATTAACTTGATCATTACAACAGTTATAACGAACATTGTAATCCTTATTGGCTTTTACTATAAACAGCCACTATTTACAAGAACTACACAAATGACCCTAATACTTTATAACAAATACATGAATCAATATTTTTCTTTTAAACAATTTAACACCAATCCTCCTTCAAAAGAGCTCAAACCCTTGACCCCAAAGGTTTAGTTCTTGGATCCGACCCCTAAACACATAATTTGATTCATTAGTAATCAATAAACATACAAATCAATTTTGGTTCATATTGGAAGTAGATTCCTTTAATTATCTCATAAAAATTTAAAAAATATTGATAGATATTTTTATATAAACATAACTATGAGATCTATGGGTGTTCAGTATTTGATCGGGTTACAAAAACTTGAAACTTGATTCGACTCGAATCGAACATCATAAATTTGAAATATAATTCGAACTTTCAAATTTGAATCCAATTCAACATTTTTTCATTTGAATATTTCAAACTTGTATTTTAATCTTACACTTATGATTTGATAATTTAAAAGATCAAAAAAATAAACCAAGTTTTAGTAGTTTTGAAACTAAAATCAAAATAATTTTTTTGGGTAAGTTCGAATCAAATCCATTCTAATTCAATTCGAATTCGTATTAAGAACTTGAGTCACATTTTAAATGGGACACGAATTCGAAACGAATTGTTCTGATTTATTTTGTTATATTTATAAAGATATTTAGTCACATGGTGTTGTAATTATCTCAACTTAAGCTGTTGCTCACATGTTATGACGAGTCAATTATGAATATAATTGATACTAAAATGTATATAAAAATAATTAGTTTACAAACCCGTGTATTAAAAGTTACCTTAAGGGTAAGGAGAGAACACGGTGACCAAAAGTATTGGGAATCATAGTAACCGATTTAAACCTTTTAAATCCTTTTTAATTAATCTCATATTAATTAACTTATCATAATTGATAAAGCGGAAGCATGTTGTTACTAATTTTCATAAAATATATTCCAAAACTGGTATCCATTTACAACGATTTAAACAATAATATATTCACAACCATAGGGTGTTTAGAATTCGACCTTTCGTGAAGAACTTCCAAATAGACACGATGGATCTGATAACAGTCTTGCTAGTGACAAACTCACAAACCTTAAATCACGAAATCGTCACACGAATACGCGAAACACCGGATCTGATCTTCAACCGCGAAGATCCATTCCACCTCCTAGGTGATCGATGACGATGATGGTGATGGTGGCCGACGGTCAGTTGGTCGCCGGCGTCGAGGGAGTTGTCGGCTTAGGGTGGCCGGCGGCTAGGGTGAGTGTGAGAGTGAGAGTGTTAAGTGAATTGCAACTAGGGTTAGGAAATGAGCTCACTTATATAAGCAAATGATTTACCATTTCCACCCTCTTGTATTTTCACATAAAACCCTCAAGTAATTAACTAACTTTAGTTACTTTCTAATTATCAACTCTTTGATAATTAACAATACCCCGTTAAATAAATAATCAAAGTTTAACTAACTTAAGCTGTCATTTATTTAACTTAATTAACTATCTCTATAATTAATTTCCTCGACAATTATTATTTCATAAATAATAAAATCAATCGTCAATTTACTAGATCGCAAATTGTGAGTTTAATATCCAACTTTTAGATATTACTTTAGTTGTCCTACAAAGTTTAACTCTTTGGACCATACCTTAATAGTAACGTTGAATTTATCGATGATCGGACATCAATTTCCAACAGATCGGTCCTTGTAGGTTAATTTTCATTCAATGTGCCAGTTGAAATGACTAAGATTTGGGGTTTTTTGGGTCTCGTCGGAGCATGACCGGATTCCGGCCGGTTGCCGTTGACTAGTAGCCGGAAATACGGGAGAGGCGTGTTTGACCCTGGTCAACAGGTTTAGAACTTTCAGCTGTTAGGACTTTTGGTCCCTCCAAGTTCTATTTTTTAAGTTTTATACAACATGTTTTCATTTAAATGGTATTAGAGTTGTTTTTCTTCATTTTGGCCACAACCTTTATAAATGGGCTAATTTAACTTTTACTTTATATAAAAGTTTATATTCTTATAAACTTTATATAATTAAGTATATAAATATTCCTTTTAATATAAATTCTTGATTTTTATGTTAATTTTCCTTAGTAATTAAATTAATTACTAATTAAGCTCTACTAACCATAAATAAAACATATATATACATATTAAATTAATAACATGTATACATATGATTCGAGATACAATGTGACGAGACCTATTCCACGTAAGCCTTTTTATTGATGAACGATAATAAATACAAAACGGAAAATATAATCGGAAATTTCGAGATGTTACAAGCTGGATGGAAAAAAATATGAAAAAGGGCAAAAGAACAAAGCATGATCTAGTGCACTACTGTGCGAGGGTACCAAACACACATGGGAACAAAGACTGAAGTTTTTAAAAGATTCTGGAAGAAAAGTACTACGCACGGGCTGGCGTACGGTTTAGACGTTTAGTAATAGATCCCTCAAAAGAATCATTAGAATGAGTTTGTTTGTGCATGTAATATATGTATAAGTGACGACACATCATTGAGCAAGCATTTGAAGATGCTACTTTAGAGTGGTCAGCTTCTATAATATTCCTGACACACAAAATGAACCATACTTAGCACTTACGGCCATTGATATGTCGAATAGGTACAACAAGCCTTATGCACTTATAAATGTGTAAAAAAAGTACAACTGTATGCAGATTACATTCAACAACCAAAGAAAAGTAGCAAACAAGCTGAAATTGACAAATGAAAATGGAATAAGGAGAAGAAAGTGTTTGAGTATAAGATCAACTTTCTTTTTCTTGATAAAAGATTGAAGGGTGAAAACTTGGGTTGGAAATTCAAGTATGATAAAGTTTCACCATGCGCACCAAATCTCAATTCGATCTTTAAACCCCAAGAGTCAAGATTGAGGAATTTAAGCTCTCTTCAGTGTGTCGGAAATTGTGAGAGAAAGGCTGGATTTATTCTATATTAAGGGTTAGAATGAGATAATAGAATGTGGGCAAGAGGATCCATGTTTATTTCATGGTATTTTTTTTGGGTTTGCGTAAACCTAATTTAAGTTAGAGGATTATTGTGAGACACATGTGCATAATCCTATGTGGTCCTATCAGGACAAGTGACGTATCTTGTTACTCTTTTATTATAATATATAAAAGTGTTTTTAACTAGGTTAACTATATAAAAAGGTAGTCATCATGGGATGTTCGGATGGTTTAGGTGTCTCATCTCTATCTTAAAGGTAAATAGTTTAGAAATTGCTTAAGACAAGTGACATGTAATTTAATGAGTAAAATCAATTCGGGGTATGTGTGTTTGTTGTCAAGAAAAATAAACGTTAAAAATAAGTTTGCTACAAATTTGAATAAAAAAGTAAGAAAGTAAGGTAACCAAGGTCTTCTTATTAGAAGAAAAGGCCCGTTATTAAAACCGCTTTGTGTGGAAATGAGGCCCATCAAAACGGCCATTAACTTTATGTAAACGTTGACTAGTAACCAAGTCACAAGTGACTGAGTGTGTCGGAACGAGCTTTGGATCCACTTCCGTACACCGGCGTCTGCATCTCCACGGCGGCGGTGGTGGTGGTGGATGAGGAGGTAGCTCCGGTGGAGTTAGAAGACTTCCGATTTCAACTATAATCTTCATGGCGTATAGGAGAAGGCAAGGATTTGTAAAGGATTTAACTGCAATCTCTAACCCTAATTCAAAACGGTCTAGTGATTCTCTATCTCCGCCGGAAGACAATTCATCATCCTCCTCTGCTCCGGCGGTGGCTACACAGTCTCTCGCTGCAAAAGCCATCAGAGCATCATCCGCCTACCGTGATTCGTCTCTCTCTTCGGCGTACGGTGAATCTGCTCTTTCACCTAGGCAATTCAAGTCGAATCCAGTTCGTTCTTCTTATTCTTCTTCCGCTAAGGTATTGTTAATCTACAATTTCTGTTCTTGATACATATATGTTGTGGAAATTCGGTATGGTTTTCAGTTGTATCGCCACATGTACCTATACTTACGCATTAACATAAACCCTACAGTAGCAACCTTTAATAAACCAACAATGTTGTGTGAACTTTGGCACTTGAAACTAATAAGGCATATGGAAGTTGGAGTTATAATTTTTATGTGTTTGATGACACAGAAGAAAGTTTACTAGTTAATAATTTAATAGATACTGTAATTGGTAAAAAATATCTAGAATTACAAAGAGGTGTGTGTTTAATGGGTTGAGGCATTACTCTATTACAACTTTTTTATACAACTAAACGTTTCATGTGTTTAACATGCTAGCTTTTTAACAAGTAAATCAATTATAACTCTTCATCTCATACATGGTTGTTTTACATATCACCCTTCTGAAAATTATACCGATTGGAGATTAAGACTAATTGAGTTCGGACTGTCCTTGATTAAGTGATCATGTAAGCATATTCTCACTCATGCTTGTAGGATGATCCAACAAGAAATGATAACACATCGACGAAGAATTCAGATGAACCCAAACGTGGGTTTTGGGGTGCTCTTGCTAGAAAAGCTAAAGCCATTATTGATGATGATGATGATGTGGTCCAACAGTATGAAACACCTGAAAGAAGGAGACAACAGTTGTCTGAAATGGAAACGAAAGGCCAGGTAATCAATTCACATAGAATGTTTTTTAAATCTTTTGTGTTTCCTAAATGTATCAGTTTTTTTTTTTCTAGTGATAAATAAACTATTGTTCAACATCATCTTCTAGTATTCTTTATAATGACCCGATGTAATTATTCATAGTTGCCAGAAAACCGTCGAAAGGCAGATAATCCTGCATTGCAAAAGGGGCTAAATGCAATTACATCATCCCTCAATTACATTGGTAATGCTCTTGAGGTAAACTTCTGATGTTTCCATTTGTTTAGCTAATTGATTTATAATCTAATAGAAAAAGAGTGATTAATCAGAGAATCGTTAGTTGCAGCCAAAGTTGCTTAATGTCTAACACTTATCAAGTCATATATTAAAAAAATTCCGGCTGTTACTCTCACAGGAGGGCATGACTGCTGTGGAAAATCGAACTGCTGACATCATCCAGGAAACACGCAAATTACAAATTAAGAAAAAGTCTGAGGAAATTCCAGCTTCAAATGTTAGGCAGTTACAGCAGATGAAGTCGGATACAGAAATTCAACTTAAAGCCTCTCGAGACGTAAGGTGGCATATGTGTGTCACTAGTTCATACATATAAAAAATATATCTTGCATGTGTAGGTTATTTTTTATATGTAGTGTTATACGTTGCCATTAGAGACAACAAAACGGTGAGGTATTGAGTCAGGTTGGGTTAATATGGAACACGTTTTGTCCAAAATTTATAATCAGTTATGTACACAAACGGTCCCTATGGTTTATATTAATGTTAACGTTTTTGTTATATTAGGGTAAAATGACCATAATACCCTTTGACTTTTTGAATACTCATAGTTAAAGGGTAAAAAGGCCATAGGCATTTTGGTCATTACATTTTAATTTAACAGAAAAGTTAACGGAAGTTGGTCTTAATATCCAAACTCGTTACAAAACTGAAAGCATAAGTCTTAAGCCTGTTACTTTTCACAAACCACATAACCATTCTTGTAATTAACTCTTATAATTAAATAGTGTAAGATTGTCAGATACGGGTGCTATAGAACTCAAACTCATCTAAAAGCTACAAAATTTAGCTTTCGGTTGGAAATAAATGAGATGTATGATATGGGGTTGCGTGACAGGTGTCAATGGCGATGGCGGCAAAAGCAAAGGTTCTACTGAGGGAGTTGAAAACCGTAAAGGCTGATCTTGCATTTGCAAAGGAGCGTTGTGCTCAGTTAGAAGAGGAAAACAAAATCCTTATGGAGACTGGTGGAGGAAGCGATCGCCCTGAAGATGATGATTTGGTATTATTTTTCTATATGCCATTCTTGTAATTGGCAAATTGGATTTTAATAGTTCATACTATCACTCTATCAGTTTGACCAATGACACTTCAACTTTCACTTTAATTGCCAAAGCAATTTTAGTAGCATAATGATCAAAGATCTATACTCGATTTCACTCACAGCAATGATAGGGAACGAAATAGGGAAACATACAATCGGAATTCAGTGTAAATCGAGTCTAAACATACAATCGGGATCTTCCTTGGCAACGAAAGCAAAAGTTGGAAGTGTCGTTAGTCAAAGTGTTAGTATGGATTATTTTCAGCCTATTTGTCATAGTTTGGATCATTGAAATCCAAATTATGTGAACTAACAATTTTTTGTTCTTTTTGTGGTAGATTCGACTACAATTGGAGTCACTTTTAGCAGAGAAAGCACGGTTAGCACAGGAGAACTCTGTTTATGCACGAGAGAATCGTTTTCTTAGGGAAATTGTGGAATATCATCAACTAACCATGCAGGATGTGATCTACGTAGACGAGAACAGAGAAGAAGTCTCAGAAGTCTACCCAGTCAACAACCTCCTCACAACCAATAATAATAATAATTTGGTATCACCGTTTCCTATCGCGTATATCTCCTCCAGTCCTGTTATACCCACAAGCCCGTTTGCTGTAAACACAGACGATCAACACAAGATGTGAGTTGTATCTCTTTTGTTAAGTTAAATTAAATTGTTTTGATTTACATCTGGACGTGATCTATTTGTGGTGAATGTAATTGTTTAAGTCAAGCGTACTTTTACGGTACATGTATGTATACTTGTTTTGTTAGAGATATACGAATTAATGTCATTAACATCGTTGCTTACATTTTCATCATTGACATCAACAACATGCTTGGGTACAATATACCATGAATACACATTGATCTATTGATTAACTAATCCTCAGTAGTTATCTTAACCATTGATTCGTTAACAAAAGTTTAAAGAGCTGTCTGTACATATTGAACTGTTATATTATCAAAAGAACTGGAAGAAAAGACTTGTAGATCCATCACTATATGATTTGATATCTGCTGGTTTCACAAGTGCTCTACATAAAGGGCATGTTCTCTCTCTGTCAAACCTGTTTTCAAATACAACAAATATTAGTTATTTATATAAGTTTGAAAGTATTAATTATAAATAAAGGTCAAAGGGAAGAAGCAAACCGACCATTCGGATACACACTCTTCGCAAAATATGTGTTTACACCGTAGAACAATTGGTGACCGCAATTTTTCTTGACAAATTGCACAAAGATCTCCAACCGCAGTGACCTGAACATAAATAGATTGTAAACAGATTGATGAGTTGACCATTTTAATAAACAGATAATGATGTGTTTATTAAACATGTAGATACGAAACCCTAAAGTTGGATTATTTTCGTGTCGTGTCAGCAATCGTCAGCCTACCAAAATTGCAAATATTATTGTGATTTTTAAAGAAAAAATAAATCCTTCTAACCTGCTCGGTAGATGCGGATAACCCATAATGCATTTCTTTACGAGATAAAGCCTTTAATGCAGCAAACAATAACCGAACCTACATAAAACAGCCAACAAATCGAGTATCAAACAACCTGTTTTTGTTAGGTTGTATCATTAACCTCGTTATAAAAATATACCTTTTGTATGACAGTTGTAAGCTTGAAAGTTAAGTACAAGCCGGTTGTAACCGATGAAAAGATACCTCCATGTTCTTTGTTTAGAAAGAACTGATACCAAACAGGGGTTGGTAACAAAGTGCGATACAGAAGTAGCATGTATTCAACCAAAGTCAACATTTGACCCTACAAAAACATTTTTTTTGTGTCAATCAATATAAAAAAGATTTTGAAAACGTCACACAATTAAGTGCTTTAAAATAACCTGCTTTCGATAATTATGACCTCCGTTGTTCTTGTAATACATTAGCAGTAGACACTTGATTACCATTGCCGCCTGTCGTGCCATTGAATCTGAGGTCAACAAACGTATTAGACAGACGATATTCATCTTGTTTATCATAGTTTTGTTTTGTGGGACCCGTATATTTGGAGAAGTTACCATTAACCAAGATGATGAACAGAGCATGCCAGAATTGTGGGATTGATTTTGGAGGAAGCAAAACCAATGGATACATAAGATCATCATTTTGATACCACCAGTAAACAAAAACAACATGAAGTATAAAGATCACAGTGATGCTGATCAGAACCATAAATTTCCTCTCTCCCTGCACAAAATCACATTTAAAACTCTTAATTTAAGAACAATATATTTGCAATCTGTAGACTCTACTTGGGGGTGTAAACATGAACTACCTGAAATCAGATGGCTAAAAGCTAATGAGCATGCAGTTTATGAAAATGTAATTCATTTTATTTTATGAAATAAAAACATAATTATATAATAAATATTATTATATATGAAGTTACGCCCTTTCGCCAAAAGAAACACAAACTAAAACCAATTTTCATGAAGAAGATGACTTTAGAACTTCAATCATACCTTCAAAGCAGTTTGCTTTTGCAGAATGTCATTAGATTTGAACAAGACTGCAGAAATCCAAATTGTCCCAAAAAAACCTGCAAATGATCACACCTTCATTTCAAGAAAAATCAAAATAATCTGTTCATTTCATATAACAGAATCAAGCAAAACACATACCTTGCAAATGTTGGCGTATCAAAACAACTAACAGAAGCAAAGAGAAAGGAAGAATCTGTTCAATCCATTGAGCCACATTCTGAATATCATATCGACTATTATTTGAAGAAGCTGAAGGTGTCTGTTCATCAACTCCACTAGAAGTATCCAATTGTTCGTCATCATCATCATCGTCACCCACCACACCACCACCGTCAGCCACCGCATTAGGCGGCAACTCTTCCTCCACACCACCCATAATCCTAATGGAGACTTCATCAGAAGTTGCATTTTCATGATGCATCTCGAGATCAGAACTTAAAACGGGTTGTGAATGCGCGTTTAAAACGTGAGAATTCTCCAGAAAAGCCAGCAGTGGAGCTCGAATGATTTCACGTAATCTCAACCTAAAACCGATACTACTTCTTCTATTTGAAGACAAATTATTCGCAGGAGGTTCCATTTCAAGTCTCTGATTGTAATCGATTACAAAAAGATAAGTAAGAAACAACGACAAAACCCTAATTTTGACCAGATTGTTGAACGAACTTGAACGGCACGTCAGAGCATCTATCCTCGAAGAAGCAAAAAACAAGTCAGTGAAATTAACAAAAACCGACAAAAGAAGAAGATGATAAGCTACTCATGATCTACATAGCAGGTTGATGTGATCCTAATTGGGGGTTAATTTAGGGGAAAAGTGATTGTGATAAGAAGTGAGGATATTGTGGTCTGAAATTGGGGGAAGAAGTATGAGTTGAGTGTGTTCTGCGTGACAGAGAAAGAAAGGTGTCGTGTGAATGTGAAATAGTTGTCGCCACCTGACCCAATGCAGTTGCGCGCGCAATTTCCAACTTCCTTTTTATCACTTTTCCAACACAAGTCTTTTAAGTACCTTTTTTTTTTATTACGATGAGATTCGAGCGTTTTTTTATCCATGCGCAGTATTGTATGCTACAACTCCGATTATTGGGTCATATTTATTTTTATAATTTACTAAAAATTAATATATTTTTTTTTATATTTAATTAAATAATAATTCTTTATACCTTTATCACTACTTTTCTCTATTATATTCGATTAAATAATAGTTTTTATACATTTATCATTACCACTTTCAACCAATCTTTATAATATAAAAAACTCACTCTCATAATTTTAAAGACTTTAATGTGAATGTCATTTCAAAAAAAATCTACAACAATTTGTTCAAAGAAATGAATTGTTGTCCAGAATCTCTCAAGAACAAGCAATTGAACAATAAATATACAAACTACAAGTTCTGATTATGAATCGTTAATTATTGTTTACCGACATCGTTGTTGGGTTTATATAACCCTACTAAGTTTGGTTCTTGACATACTACACCGTTAACATATTTTACTTTACATAATAGACACTAAACAAGACTTTAACTTATTTACATACTAGACCCATTAACTTTCAAACTCGGTTCAACAATTAAGTCTAACATGAATGTTCTGTAACCAATATGACTTATTCTCACTCACTCACTCACTTTATCATTGGTCACATAGAAGGCATGCATGGTGAGTATGAGGGGTAACCGATCAACAATAAATTCTACCATCAACAGACGGGTGTGTGTAAGTGTACTCATGCATGATGATCCATCCATGCCATCAAAAAACGTTTATATATGCTGTGATTTTAGTGTCATCAAGCTTGTTCTACATTACTTGTATTATTTAAGATCAAATGAAAAGTTAGAATATACAGATATGAGTTACGAGGCACGAATTGCACACCTGATCAAGACGATGCACTTCGATAGCAACACTATTTCGACAAAAAATACACTTTGGTAGTACCTTCTAAGTTCTAATTCGATAGTGACTATGCTCAACAAAAACAATTCGCTACTGATTTTAACTAAATGACTGGAGGTTATAATCGTGACCGAGATTGTGCAATGGTTACAAAGTCTGTTCATGTCCTCACTTTGATCTGGTTTGATAATCAATCGAATTCCTAGAGAAACGAGGATACATTTTCTTAACAAAAATATATTCACGTTCTAGTCAGATTTTCGTGTCTCATTCAACTGAAATTTTATGAGTAACGGTGAAATGTTTTAATCGGGAGGTGTCAAACACAATTCAGAGATAGTATAGGAAATCACAAAAAACAAACCTACAAATCCTAAATTATAAATACCGTTTTATATAACATGTTACATCAACCAATATAATGTGTTATATAATCAGAGGCCCAAAACTGGTTTAATTAGTGATAAATATATCAACGAAGAAATCTCTAGACCAAAGAAGACAGATTGGTTGTCATCTATGTTTTTCATTGTGCTAAATTATTGTTGTACATGGGATTAAGTTATTGCTTGTAGGTTTCAAAACATGGATCCTTTAATAAGTGGTCGAGATACTGAAGGCATACGTCGTGACAAGAGAACTGGTTAGTTTGAAATCGCTAAATGCTTCCTTTATAATCTGACTGTGTTTGTTGAATGTAATGTGGTTTAATTTTGGGATTTTTATAGGGGCAAGATTGTCAAAAGTGTAGATCAGAGGTAAACTACGTACTACTTGTTTTATATATAATTAGTTCTATGAAAATATTGAATTTTGGAATGAAATGTCTCAAATTCTCTCAATTGAACCTGTTAGAACCAGGCCCATTCGATCCAATTTAAACTAGCTTGAAAAATGAAGTTTATGGAACTACAAAAATATTTACGAAACTTGCGGAGAAGAAAGACAAAAAAAAAAGCATATTTTATTCGATAAAAAACAAGTTATAAACAGCCTACAGACACAATAAACTCATCCTAAAACTAGACTCAGTGTTTCCTAATTCAAAGCCGCTCCAACGTATATATCCACTAAATTGGGCAACCTTTGCTTTGACAATTATTCAATAAACAAACTCAAATAACAATCAATAAAACTAAATAGTAAATTAACTAACGTCAAGATTATAAAAACCCAACAGAACTTACTATGTGATCTGACCCTATTTCTGCTATCACTATCTTCTATGAAATCGTTTTTGACAAACCTAACATTATGGATTATTACGCGGTTGTTGTAATTTCAAGGTATTATTGATTATGTATTGTTGCTTCTGAAATGAAAACTACGTACTTACATATATATAATTTATAATATATATACATTTAGGGGTGGGTATTATGTGAACTGATGTTAGAGAGCTAACAAAAAACTCAATATAAGGCATCCATTTTCTAATATAACACATGTGTTACTTAATCCAGGCCATCCATTTAAAAAAGTAACACATGTGTTACTTTTTAACACATGTGTTACTTTTTCAAATGGATGACCAAGATTGAGCAATGAATGGTCAAAAGAAAGTTTTTTAATTAACTCTCTAACTATACTCTGACACCACTAAGTAGTTAAAAGAAGGCATGCAGTAAGTAAGTAGATGTAGCAATGTCAACCCATTTTTTATGAATGGGTCGATTCATATAACGTTTTATCTCGAACTGGTCAAATGAGTAAAGTAAATAAAAAGACTTTATGGAAAAGCAAACGGGTTGAATGGGTTGGAAGTCATCCTATACGTATTTTGTATGCACAAAAATACACAACCTGAATTCAAAATATTATATTGTTATAGAAGCAATATATCTTTTGTAATCATGTTTAAATTAATTGAAAAACCTAAACTTTTTGTTGATAAAAAAGTGTGTTTATGGTTAACCGAGCCTAACCCGATCCAAACAAAAGTCACAAATTTTGACCCGAACTTGCCACTTACATAACCCATTACCTCTTAGATTTTATGTTTAAATACATATATATGGTTTTTAATAGTTAGTAAATCAGATTTATAAAACTTATTATTTATTGGCCAAAGGCCATTCTAATGTGTAATTATTGGCATTATGATTTGGGCTATTGAACATGTTAGTATGGTCCAAATCACAAACTTAGATTTTAGTAATATTGATCATGGGCACACATCGTGAATGAGGATCCAACCGACGGTTTCTTTACCAATCAAAAGGATCCGACAAACTTCCGATCAAACTGCCCTATATAAACCGGGATAGGGATCAATTGTAAAGCAACTATTTCCTCTTGAAATCAATATTACCATGTACAATCATGAAGAAGAATCCTAAGAAGAAATCGATCATGGGAAAACCACTGACTTACAGTGGTATCAGAGCGACGGGTGGAAGCGGAATCACACGGCGTTTCAAACCCAGGGGAAGTCAGATCGTACCAGACTTTGTGAGGTTCGAATCGGTAGTGACAGGAGACCGATTTTTCGCTAATATTTGGGCTTTACTACCTGTTTTGATTCAAATGGCTGTAAGGAATATCTCTTGAAAGGAACGGGCTCGAGAAATTGGGATAATATTTGGGTAGTTGATCTCTCATACCCGAATCATTTTTCGGGTAACAAAACAATGTTTAAAAATATGAAAAATTGTTTTAGTGTTGAATCTAGAACAAATAAAAGAGATTTGTTGTTTACCCGAGGGATTGGTGATGTTGAAATTCCCGTGAACGGTAAACTAAGAACGTTTCCGAGTGTAAAATTTGTACCCGTTCTTAAAAAGAAAAGCGTTTTGAGTTTACCCCATTTGAATGATCAAGGGTTATCCTTAAAGGAGATGTGTGTTATATCAATAATATGTTTGAGAAAAGCGTTTTGAGTTTACCCCATTTGTACCCGTTCTTAAAAAGAAAAGCGTTGTGAGTTTACCCCATTAGATGATGTCTTGAATATTGGGTATGAGATTGAAAAGCATTATCTAAATGAATACTATGAACACTTGGATGAACAAACATCAAGTGAGATTGGAAAAGAAAAATTAGATTCATATGTTAACAATCCCTATGAAGATGTTTTTGAAAATAGTTATGAAAATGAGATTAAAAGTGTTGAAAATTTGAATGATAATGATTCGGATTTTATGCCAATTGTTGTGGAAACCATGAATGATTGTTAGTTGTTCTTTGATTTGTTGGAAACTCCAAATTATATCATCAAACATAAGGAACAACTCAAGAAGCAACTTCAAGAGATTGTTATTTGTTTTTTTAAGCATATTGGGCAACCGGATGGCAAACCATACCCTCCCATATTGCCGAATGGAATGGAGGTTGATTTGTTTGATCTTTATATGTTTGTGAGATCGATTGGTGGATATGCTAAACTTAATAACAAAAAGTGTGATGAAATTGCCTAATACTTGGGACTCCCTAGTGAGTTTGGTGCTAATCTTAAGCCCAACTACATGGGTTACTTTGATCTGTTTTTATACTTTTATGATAGGTACAAACCGGAGATTTGAAGGCTGAAAAACAGTCCTTAATTACTAAAGAAATTGCGCAAAATGATGCTGAAATGATGATGTCTAATGTGGCTGTTCAAGATACCATTTTGGATGATATTATGGAGGACAATCAAGAAACAATGGCTGTAACTGTTCCTGAATTGTTGGATGGAAATGACACCCAAAACGAAGCAGGAAATGTTATTGAAAAGATTGAAGAATTCATTGAAGAAAATGAAGACAACTTTGAAGATCTCGACGACTTTGAAGACTTTGACGATTTTGTCCTCATTGAAGAAAACGAGCCACCAACTCAAGAAGACTATAGCTCAAGGCAACCAAAGTAAATGGATTAGGGGGTGATTGTTAGATTTTATGTTTTAATCTATTTATTTGGTTTTTAATAGTTAGTAATTAGATTTATTAGATGGGTTCTTCTCCAAATCTCCATTTTAGCTACAAATCTCTACACTTCGGGGGCTAAATCTGGGTTTCTAAGTGGAGTCTACATCTAATTCACGTCCTAAACACTAGGTAAGTGTTGGATTGTAATATTCTTGTGATAGATGAATTCTAGGTTTTTGGTATAATCTCAGATTGTTAATGCATTGTTAAAATTGTGATGTTAGGAGCTTAGTCGACCATAAAATAAGTGTAATTCGTTATCTAGACACTAGGATTGTGTTAGAATGATGAGATAGAAATTGTGCTCAGATAATTTCTTGACTAGCTTGATGAAATTGGATGATTATGTAGTTAATTGAATGTTATTAGTCATAATTATGAAATATGCACACTAGGTGTTCGATGAAATGCTGGAAAACGTGAAATGCATGTTGATTGTTGAATTGTATGAATTATGATGTTTATGTGTTAGTTAAGTAACTTGGAATAGTTACAAACTAGATAACGAGTCAAATTTGGATAATTAGTGTGACGCCCCAATTCCTATGGCATCGCCACGTCATCGGATTTACACAAAAGCACAATGATTTAAACCGAGATTACACAACAACGGAAATAAACTTTATTTCATTAAATCAAAGTGCTAATTACATTAATTATAATATAATTTACATCATATTTAGCCAGCTCAACTTCTAGGTCCATGATGCCTCGATGCTGCATATCCATTATTTACATCGAGATGTCTGCCAGCATCTGATATGCATACCTAAAACGTCAGTTTACGCTAGTGATTTCTAAGTTTAAGGATTAGTGTCATCTTTCAAAATCATTTCATATCACAACAATTCCATTTCAAAACATTATGTGTATATATATATATATATATATATATATAGAAAATACTTTAATAAGTTACCACGGATCTAATGTAAATCTACAAAGCTTTTCACATTTGGGACAGGTGTGATCGTCTCATATGTTGTACAACATGCCTTAATCATTCCCTGCCCGGGAAATCATAACTTTGATTTATGACTTTACATTACCAACTGATTTCTAACTTATTATTTCTTTTATCAATACAATTTATATCAAAACCTGGTCCATTCGTAGCACCCCAATGCTTTGAACCATTTCACTTTTAAAATCGTTCGTATATGACTACAATCATACCCCGAACATATTCTTTGTCAAAACGATATGTTTTACAAAGATTCACCACCTATAGGTACCCATACCTATTTAACCAACCCACACCCAGTCATTATTGGTGCAAGAGTGTATCAACAGCTTTCGTTTATTAAAGAAGACAAAGTTTTAGTTTTAATGTATTATTTTATTTGTATTTTGTTGTTTAGTTTAGCTTAGCATACATGTTTGTGTGTGTGCTAGCTATTAGTATAAATAGCTTAGTTTTGACTGTTGGGTCACATAATAGAGTTTTGATGGTTCCGGTATATAATGGGGTTCTCGAGTTCTCGTTGTGGTTCTCGAGTATGTTTAATGGGTTCGAGTTAGTTTAGATTTCAGTTTTGGTTCTTATAATTGGCCGAAAAGCCTTATTATGTAATGGGTAGTATATAAACCCAAATTTAGTCATTTGTGAAGTTAAGAGTTTACATTTTAGGGTTTATTCTCTCTAAAAGGTGTTCGAGTTCATTGTTCATCGTGTACCAGTCGGTTCATAGAAATCGAGTGCACTTTGTGATTACTCATACGCTTTATTCATCTTGTTTGTGTTTGTCTTGTTATTCTTGCACACGAACATCTATATTCCGCGTATTTGTTTGTGTTTTCATAGTCGATAACGGTTTTAGATCCTTTCGTGGGACTAACAATTGGTATCAGAGCCTTATAACCAGTGTTTGGCTCAGTTGAGATATCGATTTTGCAAGATTAGAAGGATTCGAAGATTTTTGTTCTTTGGTGTTCATCGTGTTTCTTGATAATTTGCAAAGAAAAGAGCTGTTTGATCTTATTTGAGAAGAATAAGGTTGAAGATTGTGTTAAAGAGGATCGAGATAAAGTTTTAAAAGATTCTGTTAAATCTGTTCCATAATTTTTGGAAGATTTGATCAAATCTTCCAAATTTTCGGATTTTAGAGAGTGTTCTCGAGTTTTAAAAAATAATAAATAAATAAATATATTTGTTCTCGAATTTTTTAGGAATTCTCGAATTTCGGGCTCTCAATTTGATTCTCGAGTTTTAGTTTTTCTAGTTCTCGGTATTATAAGTTACCGAGAAAGTTCTCAAGTTCTGTTCTCAAGTTTTGTTCTCGGATTCGCAATTCATCGAAAAAAAAAAGTTTTGTTCTCGGATCCGCAATTCATCGAGAAAAAAAAAAACCTTGTTCTTGATTTTATTCTTGATATTGTGTTCTCGGTTTTGAAGTGGCTTGCTTGTTCGACTGTGTTCTCGAAAGTATCCTCGAGAGCGACTTGCGACACTCGAGAAAGGGTTCTAACACTCGAGAAGGGGTTCTAATCTTCGAGTTTTGGTTTTCATATTCGAGGAAGGGTCTACCCGAAGCAAATGGATTCTTCAAGTATTCTTGCTGCTGCTCTAGCTAGTAGGAAAAGTGAAATCTTTAACAATCATGTGGAACATGCTTTCATGGTACGCCTTCCTACTGATGCTGATGCAGGTTCTTTCTTATGTACTCAAGCTTGTAATGACAAGGTAAGGTAATTGTAGAGCACATAACAATAGTCTGCTAATTGACATGTCACGCCCAGATCAAGAAAACTTAAAATTTAAAAGGGAAAACAAACATTTACTTGAGAAGGTTGAAGCTCAAAAGATAGATATCACACTTTTAAGTAGAGATTTAAGCAATTCTAAAAGTGTTGTTCAATCTTCTAAAGCAATTCTTGACAAAGCAAAATCTGGGGCAGAAAGATACAAAAATAAATTTAAAAATGCTGAACCGAACATTAAAAAATTCGATGTATCATCTGTCGTTTTAGAAAACATGCTTCAGAACCAAATGAAATGGCAAGAGACCAGGGGAATGGGCTATGTAAATCACATCAATGATGGTGATATAAAGCCAACTGTTTGGGTAAATGGTAAGGGTGGGGAACAAAGTAATGTCTTTGAAAAAGAGACTCCCATGACTGTTATTGGTGCTAGAGGGAATATTTTTGCGAATACTCCTCCACCTTTGAGCAACACTTTTGTGTATACACCCATGAGTGAGCAAGAAACAAAGAACTATGCTAATATGAAGTATCGTAAACCAGAGCCTTAAAAGGTCATGACTTCACATTCAGGTAAAACAACTGAGTCTGAAGTCCATGTAACATCTACTAATCCATCTGATTCATGTGCGGATAGAGTGATTGTAGAGGATTGGACGGAAGAAGATGATGAGTCAGCTGAACCCATTGTTTCTAATAAAAATTTGCTTGAAAAACAATTTTCCTTTAGCTGCAATTTTCCAGAGGTGGACCTTGGTATTGTAGGCCAAATAAATCTACAGCAACACTCTACAACAAATGACCGACCAGAGTAAATTTCAAAATGAACATAAGTTCATATGAAATTACGTCCTAATCGAACGAAGGTTTCTAAAGTTTTGAAACCCTAAGATGACTTATATGATTTCAATACCAGCACCTTGCACCAGCATTGCTAAATTCTACAGTTCCTTTTGAAGTTTTTTGATGTACCCAACAGCCATATCTAGCATATTTGTTGTAATAATTTGCAAGTCGATGTAAGGCAAAAGCTCTTGTAGCATTTTGATTCTTTCACTAATTCAAGTTCCTCCCTCCTGTGAATGTGATCTTCTTAAAACACCTTTTCTACTCCTTTTCTTGCTACCATGCCTGGACTATCTCCTTATTCATCTCGTCTTACCTTATTGCATATTAAATGACTGTACGTTGGCG
>WOUH02000014.1:3270427-3285583 GCA_009936405.2 Stevia rebaudiana
CTAATTTGTGTTTTGTCGTTCTGGATAACTTTTATGGGCTTGTATTTTGTTGATCGTGGCTTAAATGGGCCTAAACCCTTATTGGGTCTTTCTTGTTTAGCCCATTGGGCTTAAAGTCCAATATCAAAATTTGCGAAATGTTACAAGCCACCTCTTTAGACCACCATTAACAACCACCTCTTACGACTGTCATCATCATTGCCAAAATCATTTTCATCTTCCACCGCCATCTGTTATATTGTATGTTTGTAACAACCCACCACCATCATCACAATCACTCACCACCATCACCGTTCGTGGGTATGAGATCCTTTAAACCCAAAATAATCATGTTTTCTTTTTAGCTTCAATCGTTAAATTGCAGCTTATGTTAGGGGTTACCTTCAATCGTGAATTGGTCCAACCCTGAATCAAGAATCAATCTTCGTTGAGAACAAAAATCATTTGAAGCCCCAATCTTCCCTAATCTTGGATAGGGTTTACTGGTTGCAGGTATGATGGGGGGTCTTCGATTAGGGATTCTTGTGCAAATGATGAAGATGACAATGGTGGTGTCGAAGATGATAAAGATGGCGATGGTGGTGTGTTTCCGGCTATGGATGAGCATTTGGTGTCGGGAACCGTCATTGTACCGATAGATTCGTTCTAGTACTAGTACCCACTTTTCAAGAAATTAGATATCAATACAGGGTGGTACCAATACCATCTAAAGTTGACTATTTTGTAAGAAGTAGTGGTACCATAATGTTATACTTGGTACCAGTACCCACTTAAAAAAAACCAATGGATACTTTCGGTACTAGTACCAATCTCATGCATATTGTCGGCATGGTGGCGATTGATGATGGCGGAATGGAATTGTTCCGGTGAGAGAGAGAAAGAAAGAGGTACATATAGTAAAGAGAGGAAGCGTAGAGAAAATTGTGTAAATATGCTCTTCCATTTGAATGAACTACACAGGTAACCCCTTTGGTAAAATGAGTGAATGGGGGACAAAATGCCTAATTCAGAGAACATAAAATTAATTTTGATACGTTTGAAGCAAAAAAAATTTTTTTTTTACTAAACCACGTAACGCAAAAACAAAATATACTTATTTATATATTTTTTCATACACCTCAAAGTTATTTTTGATACCGTCAATATCAAATCTATGCGTTGGACACTTCGCTATATTTTTTCTAGCTTAAACATAGAGGTGAATATGGTTCCTAAATTTTAAATATTACATGTATAGAGAGTTTAATATTTATGAGAAATTCTATGCATTAGACAATTATGTGCTCTTAAATCTTGAGCTTTACTTGTTGAGGACGTTTAATGCGGGCATATAATATATCATGACACCCTATTTGTTTGGGTGTTCTTCTTGGTATGTTCTGATATTCGAAACCAAATGCCAATAGGTCCGGTGGTAGCATCCTAACTTTACTTATGAAAAGTTGTGGGTTGGAGTCTCACTTGTAATAATTTGCTCCACGTTAATTCAATGAGTTTTCTCACTTGTTGGTTTACTCATGAGCGGGTGAGTTAGGTTACATGTACTATTTTTCTCATGAGCGGGTGAATTAGGTCATATGTTCTATTCTTTATACATACGAGTGATCTATTTTTTAGAGTGATTCTGGATGTTTGAATCTTTAATCTTAAAAAATATATTCGACAATCTATGCTTTTCTTCATTGGTATTTGATCCAAACAAGAACATGTGACTTGTTTTAGTTATAACTTATTATGATGGGTGATGTGTCATATCATCTTGTTCATATATATTTTATTTCTAGGAAAAATATGAGTGTTATTAGTAATTGATTTTTCTTCCTAGCAAATGGAGGGAGTTAATGTAGGGGCGAAGTTTATCCCGGCCTAGGGTCGCCCGGGCGACCGCTGATTTTTTCGCGCGTAGTGTAAATTTCGCGATTTCGACAGAAATTTTTTTATGTAGGGTTGCCAAGATCATATATGTAGAAAATTTAACATGGTCGTAGATTTGCGATCATAATTCATTTCAAATTTATAGAAGATCACACGACTATATACATGAGTTTGTATACTCACTTTCTTCTTCAACTTCCCTCATTCTCTAAACTTCACACTCATATGATATATACATTAGACGAATTATACACTTCTACAATATCATACACTTATGTTATTTAGAGTCACGTAATCGTGTAATTTAAGTTCATCATGTTTTGTTCACATTTTCTTCAAAATTCATCTTTTTCCCCTCTTTTCATATTTCGCAAGATTAAAGACTTCAAACATACACAAATCTACTAGCTCCTACTACAACAAGTTTCATCCTTTTAGGACCAAATTTATAATTAAATTCATACGTGAAACATGTGTAACTTAAAGCATACCGCCAAGGGCTTGGTAATTGGCTTCCCGCACATGTCAGTGGAGCTGAGCTGGCAGAGATGATGTTGCCGATGTGCGGGGACGATGAGGGCAAGACCATGAAATAACAACAATGAATCACCACAAAAAAAGAGAAAGAAGAGCGAAACAACGATCGTGCGACCACTACACAAACCCTAACTCATTATTTATTCGAAGTTCATTGAACAACCAATACCCAAACCAAGTTCAAGTACCATAAATGTAAATTCACCCAAAATTTAACCACCAACCCCCCTTTAAAAGAAGCCACTCGATTTTCCATCTTTTTCCAATTTTCCCATCTCATTTTTATTTCTCTCTCTATGCGTTCCTCTCTCTTCTTCAGGGTTCACTGCTCAGACCATCAAAGCTTGTTATCTTAACCCCGAACCTAACCCAACCCAACCTAACCTAACCCAACCCTTGCTCTGCGGCGGCCCTAACCGGACCAGGGTCATGTCAAGTTTATATGGTCAAAACTTGAACTACTCACCTGCTAGAGCCCCTGCTTCACCACATATATGGACCAACCCAGATATCGAAAGGCAAATTTTTTCTCATATTAACAACATAATATGTTTTTCTGTTTGATTTTTAAGTTACCCACAAAAACATTTTTTATTTTTGATGCAAGTTATTTGGTGGTGTTGTGTGTTTACAGTTCATACCTTGCAGAGCTATTGGAAGAGAAGAAGAAGTTGGCCCCTTTTGTGCAAGTTCTTCCTGTTTGCAGTAGATTGTTACATCAAGGTTTAATTCTTATTTACATCTTGGATCTAGTTTTTTAAATTGAATTTGTATTTTTGGGTTTGGTTATCTTAAACACCATTGAATCTGTTATGTGTTTGGACTACTTCACTTTTAGTCTGAGTTTAAATTACACATTTTGAATTTTGATGATGATTTTGAGATTTTCAATGCCATTTGATAAGCAATTGCTTTAATTCGAGTAAATATGCAATTATTTAAGTTAAGTGGATTGAATGTGTGGTGATTTCTGTTAAAATTGGGATGTCGAGTCCGAGTTTTAAATGCCAAATGTTTTCTTGTGTTGATACTTAAATCTTACAATGTTGTTTGGAACTTGGGATGATGGGAAAATAATTGTATTGATGATGATGATCTTCAAGCGGTTGTATTATAGTGATTTTCGTGATATTCATGTGGATATTATGTTGATTATACTAGCATTTTTCATGCCTAACCAATGCTATAAAACAACAATATGCTAGCTGTAACGGTGGTAAAATGACGCCAGTATTTTTCTATTTTGATAAAAATTGAGAAGCTAAACCGACCAATACTATAAACGACAATTTATTAGCTGTAACGGTGGTAAAATGTCGTGAGCATTTTCCTATTTTGAGAATTCTTGATAAGCTAGACCGCCTGAAAGGCGTGTCACTTTTATTATAAGGAAATTGCATTTCTCCCCCTCTAAACTTGTAAAATTACATATTTCCCCGAATAATGCTTGAAAAGCATTGTACACTATTCATTGAAAACTTTTTTTAAGGGATAATGCAAGTTATCAATTTCCTCTTTATTAAATGGAGATGGCATTAGGAGGTTGTTAAATAAACTTTGTACGCCTTCGATCAATGCTATTTTGACGCATTTAGTTTTGTAAGAGTTAATGGATTTGTTTATTGGCTTATACCATATAAGTCTTCTTTCTGCATTTGATTAATGCATTTAAGCGATTTGAACAAATAAGTTGGTTTTTATAGAAGAATGACTCATGGACATTACTCTTTCTCTATTCGCAGAGATATTGAGGGCTTCAGGAATGATACCGAATCAAGGATTTAATGATTATGACAGAATGCAACGTGGAAGCCCAAGTCCTCTAGATATTATGCCTGATATTGCCGCTAAAAGTTATGGTCGTTGGAATGGAAACGCGGGTCGGAGTCCTCTTCAACATGACGTAACTTCATCTAACCTCCTTTTCCAAAAAAAAAAAAAAAAAAAAAATCTTCATCTTACCTATGAAATCTTGTTTAAATTTGTGTTCCAAATTTCCAATTAGAAATGATTTTTGGTTTGCCAACATTACTACATCATTCATGTAAGCTTGTTAAGAGCTCTGTTGTCAATAGCGACTATAGGGGTCGCTATAGCGTGCTACATGGCAATACGCACATATCCCACCATATGGTGTTTGGCGACTTCATAGCGACCTTATATTGACTTCAATAATGTTTTATATATATATAAATAGGGTTATTAAGTTTTTTTTTATTTCCAAGTCTTCCTCCAATTCCAGTGAACTTCCTCTGCGATCATGATGATAATGATGATGATGATGATGATGATCTGGAATATGAAGATTTAGATGATTAATGATAACACATTTTAACTATTTTGGGGGCGTCAATGTTTATTTATTGATTAATGATTATGATTACTGCAATAGTTAAATGTAGAAATGTAGAATATATCTTAAACGCTCTACTACTTTATGCTAAACATAAAATAACAGGTGTTATTTCGTTGCTATCGCTGCGTAGCATATTGGTAGCTTGTCGCTATTACCGCAATTCGGTATTGACAACTATGGTTAAGAGTTTCCATCATGATTAGGTCAAGTCTATTTGAAATGCTAGCAATTGATTAGGGGCAAGTGCAAATAAAAACTCAGTTTTGCCTACCTAAAAGCTAAAAATGCACATTGTACTGGATTTTTTGTACTTTTTGTATTTGATTTCTAGAACTTTGTATTGTATTAAAAATAGTACAAAAAATACAAATCTAGCACAAAAAAATCCAATATATGCCATTTTAGCCTATTTAGGCAAAACTTCTTTGTAGGGGATCCAACCCCTTATTGAAGGATAAAAAGTGTTTTCAAAATGAAATTTATATGAAAACACCCAACCATGAATTAAATCTTGATAAAAAGTGTTTACATCATTTTTTTGCTGACCATATGACCACGTTAGTGCAATCACGGGCCCACCAATACCCTGTTTACCAATAAGACCAGGTAAAACACAACTTCAAGGCGTGGGAAATGTGTCCACATCTTAATTGCCATGTCCATTTTTTAAACTATTTGAAATCAAAACATCCAATTCATGTACTATTGATCATAAACTTGTCATGCCGTGTGAATTTAAACATAACACTAAATTTGTCATGATGTGCTTTAATGCTTTGTGTCCCCATACGAGTCATTGTTACTTGAATGTAGTTAACTTTTGATTTTGACTTTGACTTTAATAACAGCGGTTTGGTGGGTCACAAGGGTTACCACCAATCGATCACTGGAATGCAGCACCGGCGAGCCCGAGTTCTTTCAACACAAAGAGGGTGTTGCGTTTGGATATACCCGTTGATAGCTTCCCTAATGTACGTTATACCCCTCAAAAGCCAATATTATAAACAACATTTTTTTTATTCATATCTCATTATAAAATATGATTTTGTTATTTAGTTCAACTTTGTCGGGAGGCTTTTAGGTCCACGTGGCAATTCCTTAAAGCGGGTCGAAGCTTCTACAGGATGTCGCGTCTTCATCCGAGGAAGGGGTTCCATTAAAGACCCTGAAAAGGTAACTAAACTCTTCCTTTCGTTTCTCGATCCCGTTGAAACGCAAGCTACTATATAAAAGTGTAATTTTGTCCCGATTGTTTAAGAATGGGTTGATTGGTATTTCTAATGCATTAGACTACATGAATCTATATATTCAATAACTTGGATCATTATTCCAACTATTGTAGATTTATAATATAGTTTCTCACTTTCTTGTAATCATATCAATTGCAACCAAATGACCCGTTTCAACCTGAACCTGTCTTGACCACGTAGATTTTGGCAATCCGATGAATCCAAGTTTTGAGTGATTTAATTATTTATATTGGTCGTTTTTTAGTATTAATTATCTTTGCGGTGTGTGAAAAGGAGGAGAGTTTGAGGGGGAGACCGGGATACGAGCACCTTAACGAACCACTACACATCTTAATAGAAGCGGAAATGTCACCGACTATAATCGATGTTCGTTTAAGACAAGCACAAGAAATCATTGAAGAACTGCTTAAACCCGTGGTATGTTTTCTTTCATGCTGCATAGCTTGTACAACATGCATAAACTACAGTACGTTGATACTTTCTTTGAATTAGAGGTGTTCATGGTCCACTTCAACGGGTACTTGATGAAAATTTAAGGCTAAACTGCTAACCACGGTTTCAAAAATCGTAAACCAAACCGGTTGGGTTGGTTGGGTCGGCCAGACTAACCAAACCAATCAAAACGGTTCAGTTTACTGTATAACATCTTTTTTGATCAAAATCGTTGGATTGTATTATGTTTTAATTTATCGAGTATTAAATTATAGAGTATCTACTATCGATGGTTCATGAATCATGAATATTATACGTATGCATAACTGCATTTTCCCGTACCAAATTCGAATTAAATAGTAAAGGTAAAAAGACGGTTTGGTTTACACGGCTGGTTTACTCTGCAATTAGTATTGATAGATATGTAATCAATAGATTGTAATCGCGTTGTTATCATACATTTAGATTCACGTTTCTTCTGGTGCAATAGGTTTATTAACAATTAATTGCATTTTGAATTACAGGATGAATCTCAAGATTTGTACAAAAGGCAACAATTAAGAGAATTAGCGATGCTAAACAATAACTTTCGAGAACACAGTCCTCAACCTAGAGGAAGTGTATCACCTTTCAATTCCAATGGAATGAAGCGGGCCAAAACAGGATTTTAAGGAACCTGATTTAATTATAATCTGGTTTCTATCATGAACCTTAACTGAAAGATGAAACAAGGGTTACTAAAAACAGTTTGACGTAGGTTTTTTTTTTCTCTTTGAATAATAATAATTTGTGTTTTTTTTGTTTGATTTGTAGCGTTTGGGACTTTAGTTGCTTGTTAAAGAAGAAACAGTTATTGGATTTATTTGTTATCAACCTCTGTTTATTAGTGTGAAATATATTTAATAGTGTAGATGATGGTGTCAAATTGTTTTAACTTGTTGCTTCTTTTAACAACCGAGCATTGACGGGTTCAGGATTGTTTTTGTATTGTTTTTAATTTTAAGAAATGTTTGCTTATTCGAATACTAGACATGCAAATAGTACTTATGTGTAGGTTTTGCCATGAATCCAATATTGATTATATAAACTTGATTTAATTCCCTATACTTGAATTAATTTATTGAAAATTATAAATAAAATAGTTTACTTAAAAATATGAATTCACAAATCATTATCTTTTAACTTGATTTAAAGGTACGAGTTGATGCACAAGTATACAAAGCTTTGTTAAGCCGACATGCAATAGTTGTTAGAAGACACCGATTCAAATACTAAACGTAGCAATTAAAGTCAAACAAGATTAAAAGCAGTTTTCACAATAAGTGGATAGGGTGTCTGACACTCTACTAATAACCTTTTTATAAATTTTAGCTTTAGATAATCTGGCAGGATATCGTGTAACTCACTGTGAAAATGAAGTGGCATTCACCACGTCCTAGTGTGTGCTCCACGAGTGTGAGCGCTGCCAAACTAGGGTTTAGCGGAATTAAGTGCAAATCCATGTGGTATAATATGTACAACCAAGCCACATACCTAGAGGTGTTCAAATCGGTTTTTTTTTTAAGAATCGGTTACATATTGGTCAACAAAGTCAATAACAGGGTAGAGATGGAACCGGTTCAGGGTAGATTCGGGTTTTTGATGAGTTTGGTCGTGTAATGACGAGTTCTGGCCAGTTTCTCTCAGTTTTTTTGCCGGTTCCTAACCGGTCTGGCCGCGTAGAGCTGAAACCGGTTCCCGTAATTCCGGTTTCGGTTATAATTCTCTTGTGAAACTAGAACTGGTCATATCCGTCGGTTCAATTAGGATCACTTCTTGTTCCAGGTAAGGTTGTTGGTTCTGGTCTCTATCCATAGTTCCATACTTATGGCTATAGCCCATTAGCCCGTAAGTTTAAAGCCCAGAAGCCCAAGTAGGACGAACGTTCCAGTGACTGCATAAATACCTAGGTTGTCAAAGTCTGCTAATTTTCAACTTCAATCTATCTAAAGCGAGAGAGTTGAATAACCAGATCGAAGCAATCGACGATGGGGAAGATTCCGGTGAAGATGAGAGCTGTAACCTACGCTTTATCTCCGTTCCAACAGAAGGTGATGACCGGTCTCTGGAAGGATTTCACACACAAGGTTACTCACAAGGTCACCGAGAACTGGATTAGCGCCATTCTGCTCGTCGGCCCTGTTGTCGGCGTCCACACGTAACTTACTACTCTACTTTAAGTTAATTTGGTTATATCTGATCGGTTTTTAGTTTTTATGCTATGATACGTTCTCGATTGATTACCTGATTCCTTTTTACAGATCGATTTTTATGCTTAATTGTGTAAGCTTATATGTTGGTTTATGATATAGGGTTTTATTTGATCTAGTAGCTTGAGAGCTTGATTACGATTCTAATGAGTCGATTAGGTCAATTCTGCTATTGATCTGTGTAGTTTAGAATTTGAGCTGTATTTTGGTAGATTTAAGATTATGTTTGAGGATTAAGCATCTGGATTCTACAATAGCATAACAAGGTAGACATAGGATGCCATTAAAATGGAGGTAGAATGAAGAAACATGACGTGATTAGAAATTAGTAACGTCCAAATTGTTTTTAAGAGTAATCTCTTTTAATTAATGACACAGACCAACTTTATTTAGTAGCAATTTAATCACGTAAATAATAATTACCCCTAAAAATTTTTATACCTATTGAACCTTGCAATAGATAATCATTAAAAATAAACTCTATCTAATGATTTATAAACTTAAATCATATAGTGATTCATTAAACCTTCTTCGATAGTTCTCCAAATCGGAAATTAATACTTCATTCATGATTAACCCGGTAATTCATACTTAGTCTTCTTTCTTCATCAAGCCAGATGTGCTTCTGCCTCTTTTTCTTTCCATTTAGTACACCTGCATATGCATTTCGTACTCATGGCATCTTAATTTGTTCTTATCTTCACTTGCGCCTGATTCATTTTGGTCTTCAATGGATTGAAAATGTCTTCCATGACCTTTACTTTGTTGATGCTTATCAAATCTCTATTCTTCTTGATCAAGCCTACCACTTTTTGATCTTTTTTGGCGTCATCCTTTGAAAACAACAATTTTCCTTGATTTTCATTTGTTTTATTGTGACTTTTGAGTCGTTATTCATATGCTTTTAATCTTCTTACAACTTCTTCAAACATGTTTTCAATTTAAGAATCTTGAATTGCAGGATAATCATAAGGTATATTATGTAATTAAGTAAAAGTGTGTTTTATATATTATGTAAGTACGTATATATTATGTAAGTACGTATAGGATAAACAGTTGTAGTTGTTACCGATATGTAAAAGACGTTTGTGAAACGTCGTGTCTGTATGTAAACATCGGTTCCACCGGCATATAAATAAAGGATACTGATCCTAGATTGTATGTATGCGTATTCTGATTTCTCAAAACAAATTCAATTTTGTTCAATTATGTTTGTTTTTTCATCATCAATTGTATTTTGTTCAAGTATTCTGATCTACCAACAAGAATATTGTTTGATCGAGACCACAATTGGTAGGCTCTTTTTTGGAACTGATTCGAGTGACTTTTTGAAAACAATTACTTTGTCTTTGAGAGTCTATGGTGCATATGCCACTTAGGTAGCATTTGGTATGCATGAATGAAGGCTGGAGTGGAATGAGGCATTATATTAGAAGGAAATAAAACATGTTTGGTTCATAGTTGTCAATAGCGCTCGTAGCGCTCGCTATAGCGAATAGCGTAGCGTATAGGTGAGTGGTCGTTATATGCAAATAGCGACCAAATAGCGTGATTTAGCAAATTATTTTTATTTTTTTTTTTGATAATTAGGGTTTACTGATGATCAGTGTTTTTAAGTGGCTGGAAAGGGTTTTTTATTATTTTTTATAAATATGAACGCATAAATATGCTATAAAATAGCTATAAGTGATATAAATCGTTAATTAACCTTATAAAATAGGCTAAAAATTCTATAAATTCTCTATCGCTAAACACGAAATAGCGGGCGCTATTTACCGCTATTCGCTACGTAGCGTATCGGTAGCTTGTCGCTATTTACCGCTATTTGCTATTGACAACTATGGTTTGGTTACATTTAGGATTGGATTGTACCATACCATTATATAAGGGATGCGATTCCTTCTCTTTTAATGATTTTTATTCCTTGGGGAAGAAGTGTTTTTTTAATTCCTTCACTGAAGGATTATCCTCTCAATGTTCAAACCCATGACTCGACCCATTACCTGACTCATGATCGGAACTATGACCCAAGCCATTACCCAACCTATGATCCAAACCATGACCCGACCCATGACTTGAACCATAACCCGACTCATGACCCAAACCATGACCTGAACGATGACTCAAACCATAACCTGACCCATTACCTCACCCATGATCAAGGTTTAAAAAGGCGGAAACGAGCCTCGAGGTGTTTTCCCTTAGTCTCACAAGGCGTAAGCCTCGAGGCGGGCCGAGGTGTAAGTGTCAAGATATTATCAATAACTAATAAAAAAATGTATGTCTCATAAAAATAAAAATACACAAATTTTATACATTACTATTCAAAACTAGTAAAAATTTTGAAATATTTCAAAGATTTTGACTAATTAATATATGTTCCGTAAGCTACCCTTGTTTTAGAAAGCCCATAAGTTATTTATTTTAACAATCCAATTAGAAAAGCCCATATTTATTACCAATTGAAAAACCCCAATACAATAAAAGCCCATTTGGCATTCACGGTTCACAAGCTCCTTCAAATAAAAAAAATATGCCGCTCGTTATGTTTTTCCGGGTTAGCGACAACCTCCTAGCCAGGAGCCACCACTTCCCAACCATCGCCTCTCACTCTTTCGTCACCGCTGGGGCAACCCACCGCCTCCCAACCACATCAAGTAGTCTTGAAGGTGAGTTTTTTGATTCCTTCACGGTTTTTTTGGTCTGATTTGGTCTTATTTGAACCGATTAGCTGATTTCTAGACTAATCAGGGATCGCCTCGTTTAGGTCAAGGCTTAAGTTTCAGTTGACTACCATGAGGCTACGCCTTTTAAGCTATTTTTCAACGCCTCAGCTGAGGCGCTCCTTAAGGCGTGCGCCTCAAGCCGCTTTTTTAAACCTTGCCCATGACCCGACCCATGACTTGAACCATAACCCGACTCATAACCAGACCATGACCCAAACTCTGTCCCACGACCCCACTTTGTGTGCTTGAAGCTATCACCTCACTCTTTTGCTTTTTGGGCATAATTGTTTTGTATCGCTTCACCCTTTAAAGACTTGTAGCAAAAATCTTAAATTTTTATTGACATACTATGTATTTAGTTTTTTAGTTGGTTTAAGTTAGGTTCCACTATTTATATTTGTGGGTGCCCTATGGATACATTAAATGGGTATTTTCAATTCATCTGATTTTATGTGTCTTTTATTGTAGGTATGTGAAGAGTTACCAGGAAAGAGAGAAGTTGGAGCACAGGTATTAAAAACACACACAAGTCATTTGGCTTTAAGAGTGGAATAATAATTGCTGTACTAAACGTTGATGGAATTTGTATTTTTTGGTTTTAAGAAAAAAATGTTGGATATGTAAGTGTGATCTTAAAAGCTGTTTGCTGCAGATATCAACTTGGTAAAAGATTATTTATTTTTGTTTTCTCATGTTGTCATTTCTATGGCTAATGTTTGATTTATATTCGCCTCACCCCTCTATCAACTTTACTTTTTAGCCAATTGTGTCGAAATATATTAATGGAAACCTTTCAAAAAAGGTTATGGAAAGCAAAACAACATCTATGGTTTGCGGCCGCATCACCCTCATTAAATTAGTTTGCCTTTGTATTTTTTTCTCTACCAAGCTTTGGAAAAGGTAATAGAGAAAATAAGAAGATTCTTTCTATGAAGAGGTACTCGAGCTCAAATTCATTGGGTTGGGTTGGAGAGGGTATTGGCCCCGAGAAATAAAGGTGGTCTAGGGGTCAGTTTATTGAGCGAGATTAATATTTGTCTACTCGCTAAGTGGTGGTGGCAGTTCACGGCGGAACCTCAAAGCTTATGGAGACTAGGTTAGTAGGTCGTAAATGACATGCATAACTCAACAAGTATGGGGATGTGATCCCAAGTAAATCAATGTATGGAGGCACATGGTATATCGTATCAAAGTTGGATATAGTATTCCACGGATTAATTTAAAGATTTTATTTAAAGAAATGGTTGGGATGGATCTTTGTTGCTTTTTTTTTGGTGGATAACCCACTTTGCTTCAAATTTCCAAACCTTTATCACATAAAAATGTTTGGCGATAGACCGGATTTCGGTCAGCAACTTTGGAATTCAGTTTACCTGGAGGTGAGCGTTACAAAGGAACCAAGAGAAAGACGAGCTCACTGAATGTAAAAAAAAAGGGTAAATGCACGGTACCCCTGACCGCGGAAGGGATTCCCCTTCCCAAGCTAGCGACCCGGCAACGCTGCCTGGCGGTGAGTGAGCTCACTGAATGTATAGCTTTATTGAAACAGGTGGCTCTGAATAATTTGAAAGAGGGATGGATTTGACAAAACACATAAGAAGGGGTGTTTTCAGTAATATCTCTCAAACTTAGGCTATTAGAGGCAAGGAATTCTAGACCACCTTTGTTCTTCATTGGAGTAAATGTGTGCGTCTCAAAGCTGACGTGACAGTCTGGAGAGCCTCCCAATTGCATTGGGGGTATCCGCAAGCATCTTGCTAGTTTATTGTTTTGCTTATTAATAAAATTTTTCATCAATTAAAAAAAAAAGAATTATAATTTGAAAAAACTATGTGTGCAGCCAAAAAGTCTCGCGTAAAGGTCAACTCATAGGATCGAACAATCTACGTTCGTGACCTAACACTGGGTTGGTACATCTAACAATTACATCTATTGTTGTATAAATTGAACTATTCCAGCCAACATACATCCGAATAAATGTTGTCATCCAACAATTACATCTATTGTTGTATAAATTGAAAATTTACACCAATCAGCCCATTGCAATGACTCAATAGCAGCTTGGTTTTCACTCACAAGAAGCTTTGAGCTTTAATCTCCTCCGTAATTATATTGTCGTTAAGACGATTACATGAACAACTTCTTTCTTCTGCATGAGCAGGGACAAATGCAAGTAAAAATCCAACCGGTCCCTTATGAAAAAGGTGAAAATCGATTGAATAGAACACCACGAGCTGACCATCTGCCAAGTTACAGCTGAGGCATAACAAGAAGTGAATAAGTGCAACGCAAGCTCTACGTTCTCGTTACAAAGTGGACATAAATCCCATCTGGCTTACCTTATTTATTCAATTTGAATTTTTGGCCCGACATTCAATGATTGGTTTGTTAGAATATATATTTTTAATGATTTTTTTTTAAATATCCATAATTTTGAGATTAAATTATAATAATAATAATAATAATATCAACATACGTAATTTGTTTCTCTTTTATAATGTACTAGTTTATAGCCGTCGTGTATTACACGGGTTGTGAGTATAGTTTTATAATTTGTGGTGATTAAATTAAAATAACCGTTTTATCTGAGAAGTTACTTTTTAGAGCATTCACATTAGGTTCTCTAAATTTGATATGAGTATATTCTCTGTATTATAGAGATTTATTGAAAGTGGTTGTGAGTGGAGAGATATAGAGAAAATGATAAATTCTTTATGTATAGAGAATTGGAGAAAGAAATTGTACTGATTTTGTAAATTGAATAGGAGAGAGAAAGTTGTGATTTAAAAAATAATAATATTTTATTGAATATATAAGACTATCCGGTACACCGGGCTGGAGTAGGGCTAGAGTGACATGCCACGTAGGAGAGAGAGTGGGTAAAGTGGGTGAGTGGAAGGGTAGAAATGCATGGGGCTTGAGTGATGATTTATTATTCATTTTTTTTATAATTTCATTTTATAAAAAAAAGTCACATTATTTAAAAAAAAAGTAACGGAAAATAAAAAAAGTTAAAATAAAATAAAAAAAACGTTACATTCTAAGAAAAACATTACATTGATTAAAAAAAAGACCATTACATTAATTAAAAAAAACATACCAGTCTTAAAAAAAAAAGTCCTAAAAATTAATTATCTGGGGGGAAATACGTTGTCCTAAAAAAGTCCTAAACATTACATTGATTAAAAAAAAACATTACATCGATTTAAATGTTCGGTATTCGAGAATAACAATTGCAACTCGTCTAGTTTGTGACGGTCTTTTTTTACATTCGTAAACTCTTGAAGCTTCTCGCATAAGTTGTCAATCGGGTTGCTAACTTGTTGAGGTGGCAGATTTGAAGAAGATGGTCGTTTTCCCTTGGCCCGTTCCTTGGCTCGTTCCGCCTTGGCCCGATCTCTCCCGGTTGGTCGGGCCGGCCTCTCGTCCTCGTCATTTGACTCGTTGAGGTTAAAGTCAAATCTAGCATCCGATGTGCTAGCACTACCGGGGTTGCTTGATTCCGACGTTTTGCTCCGCTTCGATGAAGGAGCGCCGAGTACAAATATGTCATGCCACTTGGGACATTTTTTCAAGAGTTCCCAAGGGTGCTTGTAACAAAACTCCGCACCTTGATCGATTTGGTACCACTCTCGTGCCTCTTCCATGACTATGTCATCACTTTGGCCGCTTCGTCGGGTTTGTTGTTTTTGTTGGTAAATACCGTTGAATTTTAGGACCTTTTTATTCAT
>WOUH02000014.1:3289244-3306925 GCA_009936405.2 Stevia rebaudiana
AATTATACTAGTAAATTCATACATCAACTTTTATCATTAAGTGTGTTAAATTGTTGAAAACGGTTTAATTTACAAAGACGAAATATGGTCATATCGTCTCAAAAATCAATTCATTAATTATTTATTAATAGTCTAAGTGTTTGCATTTTTTACGTTTTGTTACTTAAAAAAACAAAAAATAAAAAAATATATAAAAACCAAAAATAACCGAAAACCTAACCGAAACCGATAATATAACCGAAAAACCAAAACCAAACAGTTATTAAAAACTAATATCCGAATATTTCGGTTACGGTTACGGTTTTATGCAATAACCGAACCGAACCGAACCGAACCGTGCTCACCCTAATTATTATTATTATTATTATTATTATTATTATTATTATTATTATCATTATTATTATTAATTTTTTTTAAAGATTTGATTTAAAAAATAAAATATTTTATATTAAAAATGTTATTTTTATTTAAAACATATTTATCGAAAACATTTTGTATTAAATTAAAATATAATTTACTTCGAAAAAAAAAATTAAAGTTGGTATTCTAAAGTTAGTTTTTAATTAAAACGATTTTTATTTAAAAGACTTTCTTTGAAAAAGTTTGAAAAAAAAATTTTATTTATTTTTTTGAAAATTTTTCTTAATAAATGTTTCTTCAAACTTTATTATAAAACATTATTTTCACATTAAAAATAGTTTTTAAAAGAACACTATTTTAAAAATACACTACTTTTCTGAAGAAAAAAAATATTCACTGAAATAAAACTATTTTTAAGAACTTTTATGAAAACATATTTAAAAAAAACGTTACACACACTTTTAAATTTATTTTATGTATGTTTAATTTTTTAATTTAAAAAAATGTTTAGAAAAACTTTTTTCAACCGAAAAATTTTGCAAGGGTGAAATATGACAAGTTTAATTGAAATTTTTATGGGAGGGGACATGGGGTACGACAGAGGAGGGGGGTTCGTTTAACCCGACTCTTTTCATATTTGAAGAGAAAAAAATAATTATACTTTACAGTTAAGAAAAAATAATTTACGATTGAAATGTTGAAGACTTTATTTACGGAATTAGGAGTAGAAGATGGGATCTTTTCTAATATTGAAACCTTTAATTGTCGTATTTGAAGATAAACAAATAATCATGATTTATTTTTGAGAAAGATTAATTTGAAAAAAAGGTTTAAAGCTTGATTTATGAAAATGATTGTAGAAATCAGGAAAAATAGACGGGAAAATAAGATCTAAGATTGGTCTCTTTGATTGACAAGTGGCAAGACAAACCTTACTTTATTATAATTTATAGATTATAGATTATATATTATAAATTCAAGGAAATAGGCAATGTCAAACTCCTGGTTTAGGTTATGCAATTTTTATTAAAATGATCATTCGACAAACACCAAGCCATCTAATTTATTTAGTACCTGCCTCTATCAAGATTTGAACCAAACACCGTGGGTCTCATTGGACGTTTAGTTATACATACAAAATACTCTTTTGGTGCTATAAATTAGTTCAAAGATTAGCAAAACAACTCATCCGCTTCATTTCAACAATAAACATTGTGTTCAAAAATAAAATGACTTCCAATTTTTCAACTGTGGTTATCATTATTCTAATAAACATCTCCCGTAGCATGTGTTTTGACCTATTGAGCAATAATACTGGTTTAGCAACTTGGTATGGGCCTGAAACTGGTGCCGGTAAAGGTAATTAACGAAGATGCAAATATGCAACAGATCATTTTAGATTTTACTCACCAAAGTATTTGTAGGCTGTAGCCTATTAGTATTCTGATGTACATAATATAAGAAAAAGATGTATTTTTAAGAGTAGACTGTTAATAAAAGATCATTTTACTTGTTAACCTAATTACCAAGATTTAATCTTGTCTTCTTAAGTTGCTTATTTACTGATATAACATTCTTTATGACGAGCAGGAGCAGCTTGTGGATGGGAAGATGATGTGAAAGATCCTCCATTTAACAAAATGATAGCAGCTGGAAATTCAAATATCTTTTTGAAAGGGAAGGGATGCGGACATTGTTTTCAGGCATGTTGGTTAAGTTATTTCATTTTGGTGTTGTTCATATGGTTTAATTGATATAATAAAATGCAAAAAAATAAATAAGTTATTGATGAGTTAATAATTGATGACATATAGATATTGTGTTCCCGAAAACCGTATTGCTCAGGGAAACCAATTAACGTGACGATCACTGATCAGTGTCCAGGGGCATGTGATAACATAGCTTATCATTTTGATTTAAGCGGGTTTGCTTTTGGTGCGATGGCGGTTACTGGACAAGAACACGCTTTAAGACAACTTGGACAAGTTGACATTAAGTACAAAAGGTAAAACGTACGTGCATCACAAAACTATAACACTACATATTGGAAGTTTTATTGAAATTGTGTTCTTTCTAATGCATGCATCACAAGTGTGTTTTATTCAACTTTTTAGAAGTTTGTGCACTTGTCCAGAATTCACGCCTTCGTCAAGGGACCTCTCGAGAGTTTGCCTATGCAAAAGGCGATCTTTATATTTTATCTTTTCAAGGAATCGATTTTTGTATGGGCAATTTCTCAGGAGGTCGTTATTTGTTGGATATTTTAGTGTAGTTAGAGATTTTGTATGACATTCAAATAAGAGTGCACACTTCTTTGAATGTTATTGGGACTAACAAGGGTTCGGGGGCAGCGCCCCCGAGAAAGCGGGGTCCAAGGGGCGGCAGCCCCTGGCAGGGTCCAAGGGGCAGAGCCCCGGCTGGGGTCGAGGGACTAAATGTATTAGAAAAGTGTTTCGGACACAAAATGCATTAAATAAAGCATTTGAACAATGTCCTTTGTAAAAAATGCATTAGAAAAGTATTTCAGACATATAAATGCATTAAGTAAACTTGAGGGACTAAATGTGTAAATTGTTCAAAAACTGCCATAGCAGTTATCTGAATTCGTTTTTGTTTGCGATAATCGACCAAAAAACCTATTTGAAGTTTTTTTCTCTCTGGTATTTGGGAAAACACGCACAACCAAATTCATACAAAATCTTGTATTTGATTTCTGATTTTAACCGATCAAATCGTTGGTATACACTCCAGTTTATTTGATTTAAAAGTGATTTTACACAACTTCATATTCATCGGATTTAAAATTTCCTCAACATTATTGGCAATAGGGCTATCTTACCACTTTTGAGCTTGTATTTTTCCCAAGAAAACGCCCTTAGCATGGGCAACGTCCCCCTTTGTGAAATAATATAATAGAATCTACTTATAGCTACCTTTTATTGTTTACATTTTTTCCTGAAAACAAGAACCTTGTTGTAGAGCGCCATGCCACTACGGTACCACGAAGATAGCATTCAAAATTGACGCGAAGAGCAACCCAAATTGGTTCGCGACAGCAATAGAATATACAAACGGGGATGGTGCTTTGAGTCATGTAGAGATGGCACCCGGTGGCACTAAAAATTTTTCTGCAATGGATAACATATGGGGTGCAGTTTGGAAAAAAGACATCGGTGAAAAATTTAAAGCTCCATTTTCTTTCAAGCTCACATCTGGTGATGGGAAAACTTTGGTAGCAAATAATGCAATTCCACAAAACTATTCACCTGGTCGTAAGTACTCATCAAATGTAAATTTTTAAATAAGTTAGTTTTCAGACTACGGGTTAGGTCCACTTGACAAGTACGTGATGTTGTAATGTTGCTACCCATGAGGTCATGGGTTCGCCATATACGATTTAGTGTAATTCAAGCTGTTAAAAAAAGTAAGTTAATTTCCAACCTTTTTAGATTAAAGTTGCATTACGGGGTTCAATTAGATAGAGAATGTTAATAACTGATCTTGAGCATTTGTTTCTCTTTTAATCTCGGTTAGTTAATGCTTTCAATACCAACAGGCATTTAGCCCAATTATGGTACTAGGACATGGAGATAAGAGCTTGGGACCGAATAGTCTCAGGTAAAAATCCGATACAAGATGGGTTTTATCATAGCCGACTCAAACATTTTGTAGGCCCAAGGTGAAATAAGAATATGAGGGCCTTTTTCAAGTGTCGTTGTAAGGTTTCATCTTTTATACGGATTGCGCCTGATAATAATAATGTGGAAAGTTCATAGTTGGGATACTAAAACTTTCAAACTATCTTAAATTCGTTTGTTTTACAAAAATCATTAGAGAAAATTTAACATTTAGATTGAAACTCACCTTTTCGTATGTAGTGTCCTTACTCCTTAGTACTTTCATCTTTCAATAATCTACTTCTTAATTTTATTTTTATTATTGCCTTCATTGTGGCATACAAATTACAGTTAATAACTTGTAACTAAACGAATTGATATATAAATTAAACAGTATATTTATAATTTAGTTAAATGATTCTAAAATTAATAAATATGGTATAAATTAAAATCTGAGACTCTAATTCTTTATAAATGCTTATCAAATAAAAATAAAATTAGTCAAACAAGTAAAATAAACGAACAAAATTGATTGTATCATTTTGCTATTCAAAAGATAAACTATGAAACTTAAGATCTAGTGTAGTCATTTGCAGAAGGAGGGTACACTGTGAGAAACTTTAATTGATAGCTACTAGTATTGTGACCCAAATTAAATTGAGGCTAAACCGCTTTTCCAACGAATTTCCGACAAATATGTTTGTCGGAAAGACGACGTTTTTTCGGTAGTAGAATTATGACGAGGCAAATAAACATATGAATTCGTGAAACGGTTGAATACTAACTTTTATTTCTATATACATATTATTTTTGTTTTCTTTTGCTTTATATGTTTTTTTTGCTTTTTTTTAGTGCTTTTTCTTATTTTTATCATTCTTGCCTGTGTTTACATTCCAGATTCTTCACGCTCAGTTTTACAACCGAATACGTTTTTGGTGTTCTACAATAGGGTAATGGTTGTTTTTATGATAGAATACGCTTTAGGGTTTTTCCGACAAAGTTACACGTATAGACATGTTTTGGTATAGGTGTTTTGATATTCTAGATCGTATCCCCGACTTAGAGTTACTGTTGCAACGCACGGTTGGTAAACCTACTCGAGTCTTATACTGTGCAAGTTAAAGGAATTAATAATTCACTCAAGGACTTATTGTAACGAACAAAACATTAAAAAAGAGGGGGGAAAAGGTAAACTCAAATTGACCCCTTAATGCTATCCAACCCCTTTCCAAACCAAATGGCCATAACGTTTGGCCGCAAAATCTTTTTATGCCCCCTCTTTCTCTTATAATGACACTACTAAAGATTATTGATCAGCAATCCAAATCAACAACCCGATCTTTGACTCTTTAACTCCACCACAAAAGTACTGTCGACGATGAGTATGGGATTGGCAGAAGATGAGTCAAAGATTCAAATACATCTTCCGGATGACATTCACTGGGAGAAGCTTGATAAATCCAAGTTTTTTTTCCTTGGTACCGCTTTGTTTTCCGATGTTTCCACCATCTTATATCCCGTTTCCGTGTTGAAAACACGACAACAAATACATCTTAAACACACACCATGCTTCAAGATGGCTGTTTCAATCCTACGACATGGTCTCAAAGGTTTATATATAGGCTTTGGGACATCTTTAATGGGTACTATACCCGCTAGAGCGGTTTACATGGGCACGCTAGAAACAACCAAGAGTAATATTGGTTGAACCACCGTGAAAATGGGGTTTTCAGAGGTCAAAGCCGATGCAATCACGAATGCTGCAGCAGGATTAAGTGCAGGCATGGCTTTACAAATGGTGTGGACACCAGATGATGTGGTTAGCCAGAGGTTAATGGTCCAAGGAGGAAAAGGTAGTTCAACCATGACTAACAACTGTGGTGTTGATGCTTTTAAAATAATTATTCAAAGAGATGGTGTTAGGGGATTGTACAAAGGATTTGGTATTTCAAACTTGACATATGCTCCTTCGCATGTTGTTTGGTGGGCTTCTTACTCCATGGCTTATAGGTCTATTTCGGGTCGTCTTCGTTCATACGGTTTGACGAAAGAGGAAACTATTGGTGGTCGAATGGCAAGTGCTGCAGCTACCGAAGAAGCATCTTCAAAAGCCGGACAACTAAACAGTTGACTTATTGATACTAGTGTCACAAGTAAACTCTTCTAAAAAATTTAAAAACTTGTACTTTACAGTCGTGCCTTGTTTTGCACGCAACGTTATGCATCCGCACCTTTAATTATGTTATTATGCTTCCGCTTAAACTAAAACGTTTTATTTAAACTAAAAGCTTCCGCAACTATGAAAAACTATTTTGATAACCTTTCATGTTGAACAAAGTCAAATCTTTTGTTAAACTATCATATAGAGTCGTTCGACATGACCAATGACTCTGATCCTGAAGGTTAACCAGCATGTCACGTCCTCATTTGCGGCTTCGGCCGGGTGGAAATTTAGGGGTGTGACAGTAGGGAATGCTAAAAACTTATGAGATGTATAAAAAATTATATAAACTCCATGTGCCTCATGTAAGAAAAACCTGTTGTTTTTGCGTTTCAGGCTTTGATTCTAGACATCGTCTCTTTTGTGTGCTTCCCGCTTTTTAAAACCAAGCTAGTCTTATATCTAACTATAAATTAATATCTCATACTCAAACTCATTCTCAGATACGTCAAGTATTTTCTTACTCATTAGTCATTACTCGTATCGTATTGAATATGTACATGGGTACATCAGTGAAAGTCTTCACAATTGTTAATAGTATAGTTTTTTATACGATTTATTACCACGACACTAAGATTTATGAAAATCTTTGTGAAGTGGTCGATTACTTTATCGCACAAACACGAAAGGAAAAATGTTGAAAAGTTATTCTGGGTAAAAAGATTTGTATGCTTTAGGCTGCACGGTATCGACACGGGGTGTTGGGGTGAAGGCGACCCCGGACGGGAACACCGCACCCTCAGTTTTGGCTTGGGGTGGCGCGGGGGGTGATTCACCAGGTTTAGCCAAAGAAGAGGAAAAAAATGATCCGTTAATATAGCCTTTGGGGGGTTTAATTTTTTTTAATTATTTAAATTATTTAAACATTATTTAAATCTAACCCGTTTAACCATTTTTCTTCTCAATTTCTTCTATTATCTCTACAATTCTCACATATTTCATCTTTTTTTACCCAATACACTTTTAGAAATGGTTTCATTTAAAGTTGAGATTTATGGTTTGTCAAGTTTTATTTGAAGATAATAACGCACATGTTACGCAACGTATGCCCAAAGATTTATTTTGAAAGTTATCAAAGACATTAAAATGAACTGCGAATACTTTCAAACATTATACGATGCAAAGGTCATCAAAGCTTGCACTTCAAAAGTGCACGTCTGCTACAAGACAATTAGCGTATGGTGATTGTCCAGATTCTCTTGATGAATATTTACAGATGTCTGAGGGAACGTCACGTGACAGTCTCAACAGCTTTTATGACGTTGTCATTGCTTTGTACGTAAAAGAATTCCTTCGAATGTCGACTTATTATGATGTTCAATTGCTATACCAAGCACATTCAGAAAGACAAAGATTCCCGAGGATGTTGGAAGCATAGATTGCACACACTGGAAGTGGAAGAATTGTCCAATTGGCAGTATACACGTGGTGATTACAAGGTTGCCACGGTGATGCTTGAAGCGGTGGCATCCCATCATTTATGGTTTTGTCATACATTTTTTGGAGCCCCGGGGTTGAACAACGGCCTCAATGTACTTGACCGTTCGTGGGTTTTAGCAACATAATTGATGGAAGCGCCCCAAAGTTCCCATTTATAGTTACCAGTGTACAATACAAGTTTCGGTATTATCTTAGTGATGAGATCTACCCTAATTGGGCAACTATAGTCAAAAGTTTTAAATATCTGCTAGATGATGATTTGAAACGTCATCGATTCAAGAAGGCACATGAAGCAGCATGTAAGGACGCGGAGCGAGCCTTTAGTGTTCTTAAGGCAAAGTGACAAAGGAAAACAAATGTATTCAAAAAAATTAAGAAAAATAATGCATGCGTGTATTATCCATCCTACATATTACATAACATGATTTTCAAGTGGATGGGTCAAGCAATATCATCCGAGCACACAGAATACCCGCCAAGTGATGAACTTCCAGAAGCAGACATTCTTAGCCAATTACGTTCAAACACAACCCATAACAATCTTCTTTCCGATTTTATCGAGCATTTTGAGTATATACACCAAGAATATCAAGCCAACCCACTAGTGTTTTTTTATCTTTAATGTCATTTTTTTATGTTTTTTTATTTAAGTTGTGTTTTTTTTTTTGTCTTTTTAACTTAAATTGTATTTTTTATTCGAATTAATGAATTTCTTTATTTTTTATTTTTTAATGTTAAGTAAAATTATTTAATATTAATATTAAATGTGTGATATGGTGGAAAGTGAGACGAGACCGCCCAAAACAAGGAAAAGTAAGAAAAGTAAGGAAAGCTGATGTCCCACTAACTTGAAAGTGTGAAAAAATATGATTATGAGAGCATTCACAGTAGCTTCTGCATATTCATGTGAGGGGAACCTGCATAATTTAGGGTGTGGTTGAGAGTGGTTGTGAGTAGAGGAGAGAAATATTTGTGGTTTTGGTTGTTTTTCCCCCAAAATTTGGAAAAAATATGAAGATGGAGATTTTGGTGTATGAGAGAGAAAAGGTAATGATGTTATTTTAATAGTTTTTTAAAGTGGTTGTGAGTGAATGTGAGAGAAAGAGATAATGATAAAAGTATGAAAAAGTATTATTTAATTGGAAAAAGTACAAATGGGGATGGAGAAACTACTGTGAATGCTCTAAGATAACTCCCTTCCACTTTAATAACAGGGTTCTACCGAATAGGGTATTACTAAACGTACCCTCTTTACATCATTTTTACTTGTCATACCCCCTCTTTCAACTTACTTAATAAATACAATCAAACCTTTATGTTTTCTATTTATTTTACTTTTAAACAAAATATGTATTTAATTTCCAATTTATTGTTACGTATATACCCATTCCTAATTTATGATATTCAATAATCGAATATAATTTATGTTTATCTTCATTAAACTATACTATGTATTTCCCTCCACAATCCTATCTTAATTAACATCTTCGATTAAACAATACTATATACTTTTTCTCTGCGAGGCTTTCTTGGATACAATTAAAATACAACTCATTCATCAATTAAAAGGATCTATCATCTAGTTGCCTAGCCATGAACACTGGAATTTTTCTTGACTGCTATCAACATCAAAATTGTTTTGGATACACTTTAGGTATATTTTTTAGATTTTAAATGTAGGTCTCTTCATACAATACACTAAGATGTTCACGGTTATCTTATTTGATTTTTTTAGATAATCTTTAAAATTTATGGTAGAATCGATCATGAAAAATAAAAGTTTAATCTCAGTACGTTTGTTGATAACTCCAACCATGGATATGGTATGTTGATCATGAAGCCATTTAAAGTTTGTGTTAGCAGAGGATTTGACCTGAAAGTGAGGGATCTGGTGATGGATTGAATCCGGATTTAACCTGGGTTCGATTCTGATGTAGGGCGAATGTTTACCCACTCCATTGGGTTCCTGCGCATCTAATGTGGTCGTGGATTCTCACGGAGTTTGAGTAGTCGACCTTGCTTACAGGCCGCGAAAATGAGAGATAGACGTGAAAAAAGCGACGTTCAAAAAAAAAAAACAGGGGATTTGAAATTCGTTATTTACTTATAGAGTTAAAGTTTAAAGGGGTGATTTTGACAAATTTAAATTTAATATTTTAGAGAGGAGGTATGACAAATACAAAAGAGGGTATATTTAGCTTAAACCTATCGAAATATCATACAATTCCTATACTTTCCTATTATTATTATTATTCGTAATAAGTGTTTTAAACTCGTAACAAATGTTATAGGTTTTGATTTTGGTAGTTGAGATGCGGGCTTTATGCCATGTAGGTGGATGGTATTCAACAAGTTCACGGCAACAATAACCGGATACCTAATTACCGCTGTACAAACCCTTGGTATTCCTTTGCCCTAACGTCAAAACCTTGAAAAAAAACCTAATCATATAAACATTTCTTCATCATCGAGGTCACAGAAACACAATCAAAACTAGGGTTTTTCGATTAACAATGGAAGGTCCGATCAACGGAGGAATGTTATACCACGAGGTACAAGAATCGAAGCTATGTGCCGTTCATTGTGTAAACACGGTGTTGCAGGGTCCCTTCTTCTCCGAGTTCGATTTGGCTGCACTGGCCTCCGATCTTGATCGGAGGGAGCAACAGATGATGCTTGAAGGCTCCGGAGGAGATGCGTTCTTGACGGAGGAATCGTTTAATGTTTCTATGGATGGCGATTTCAGTATCCAGGTTAGTTGAATTCATTTATGCTTCTCAATCGATGGGTCGTATAATGGTTTATGATTTCGTATTTTTCAAATATTGTTTTTGGAAGACTGTTTGTCAACATTTAGATAATTTTGTTAGAATACACTTGTGGCTTATGTTTAGATTTTGGGGAACTTGGGTTTATATTTTTTCTATGTTGTTAAGGTTTGATTAAAAGAGGCATTTTAGCAGTAACCAATTGAAGATCATGTAAATCTTGTAATGTGCATTAGAACATCATGGAAAGAGAAAATGGTAATGTAAAATGGGACATAATCACATAAAGGGAATATGTTTTTCCTAAAGTATCACATAATGAGGCACTTAACATAAACAAGATATAAAATAAAAGTATTTAGTCATACTAATCTTTGATCAGATTGACATTAGGTACGCTAGTGGGGGGTACTTTATGGTCAAGGCTTCATGATCTCATCATCTTTTTTTTAGAGTTATAAAATTGACATTTTCATACAAATGATGAGTTTATATCTCAAAATTCTCTGTTTAACTATGCAGTTTAGTAGTTTATAAACTTCATTTCATAGGAATCTTATGCCGTAAATGATAAAGTGAAACTGAATTGAATTGTTTAAATAAAATACTTTTATGTTTAACTAATTGCCAGTACCAGGTTCAGGAAAGCTAACAATCTGAAGTTAATTTAACTGGATTTGGTTGCATGTAGTCCAGTATATATGTGTGGTTGGTTTACTTGATATATATGTATACTTAATTGTAAATTATGTATTCAGTTTTTTTAATTTATTTAAGAGGCCAGCAATTATCTGTATATAACAATATGTAGACTATAGCGTATGACCGGTAATGAGCAGGCATATTTAGAGATGATCTTATTATCTTTTTTTTATTACAATTTTTCTAATAACTACTTCGTACAAGATACTTGTAGCGAAAGTAAAATATTTATATTAGTTAATAAGTGTAACTTGATATAGTTTTTTTTGTAATATTTAAGAGGCTGGAACCGATACTGGTTTCTGACATCATTTGAAATATAGGACTTAAAATGGTTTTATGTATGATGGTGATACTTTCTGAATTATATGAAGTTTTAAAGAATTTTTTATAGTTTAGGACTTTAGGATAAATATCTTTTTAAAAGTTTATTGGAGGTTGAGCTGTGGGACAGGATTTTGTGGTAGATTGAAGGATTATAAGAGTAATAATTGCCAAAATTATTATAGATAATATTGAAATGAGAAAAAATAAGGCAAGTTTAAAATAAGTTGACAACACCCGTGATGTTTTATCATTTATGTTAATTTCTTTAGTATTTAATTGAAAAGGGTATTTTCTTATTGAAGATTAAAAAATGCAGTTATTGAGATGTGGAGAGAATGTTTTTTATTAACTTTAAGGAAGCATTACACAAATGTTTTTAGTGCAGGATAATTTTTCATAAGGTTGTTAATATAAAAGGAGATAACCCAAAAATATGCTTTTGCAAAAACTCTACTAACCCTTCTCTACATATGACAAACATGTAATCTTAGACTTTTTGTAAAGAAAAAAACGTTTTTTTTCATAATATTGATTTATTTGACTTCTGACTATCTTGTTTTGTTTACAAGATGTTTTCTTAATTCCAAACTTGTAGATAATTGTTTAGTTCTCATAGCGAAGACATATTTATATGGAAACCTATGTGTATCAACTTTCACATATATGTATAGTTGTGTATGTATGTATGGGGAAAATATATAATGAAAACCCACTCGAGTTGAGAAAACTCTAGAAACTCTAAAGAACTCTCGAGAACTCTAAGTTAAAAAAATTATTAAAGTTTTTTTAAAAAAGGCTGACTTTTAGATGCAATTTCGTCACTTTAAAAAAAAAAAAAGCGCCGAGTACTTATTTTGTTTTATTAAAAATACGCAAAAAAATTAAAAAAAAAAACTCGTCATTTTAATTTTTCAGCGTAATGTGTTACATATGTAACATTTTACATATGTTACAATTCTCTGAATTTTGTAAAAAATATTTAAAAAAAAACTACTCGGCGCTTTAATATAATTTTTCACCAAAAGTCTTAGATTTTAACGTGTAATTATATAAAAAGTATAAAGTTATAAAAATTAAAATTTTGAAAAAAGTCGTTACATATGCTACAAAATGTTGGTTTATAGAGTTTTCTCAACTCAAGTGGGTTTTCATATAATCTTTCCCTTGTATGTGTGTATATATTTATATATGTATATGTAATATGTGTGTGTGTGTGTGTGTGTGTGTGTGAGATGTGTATGTATTTAAGATTTGAACCCTTTTTTTGGACATCATGTTCCTGATAAGTAACTTGTGCTCTATCTTATGTTCCTATGTTTTATGAGATACAGTCTTACTTAATCTGCCACAAAACTAAAAACTAATTTTTTTGCAGGTTTTACAGAAAGCATTAGAAGTGTGGGACCTACAAGTGATCCCTCTACACAGTCCAGTAGCCGAACCCGCACAAGTGGATCCAGAACTTGAAAACGCGTTTATATGTCATTTACAAGACCATTGGTTTTGCATCAGAAAAGTCAACGGTGAATGGTACAATTTCGACAGTTTATACGCGGCCCCACAACATCTTTCAAAATTCTATCTTTCTGCATATCTCGACTCGTTAAAAGCCTCCGGTTGGAGTATCTTTTTGGTCCGTGGTAACTTCCCGAAAGAGTGCCCGGTGACATCCGGTGAAGCAACCAACGGTTTTGGTCAGTGGTTGCTGCCCGAAGACGCTGATCGGATCATCAAATCCTGCAATTCTGGGCAGCAGCAGCAGCAACAGCCGCCTAGAACGCCGCAAATTGAAGAAGATGATGACTTGAATGCCGCCATTGCCGCTAGTTTGAGGGACAATGTTGGTGAGGTTGGTACCTCCGGGAATGATCATGATCGTGATGATGATCTGGCGGCTGCCATTGCCGCTAGCTTGAAGGATACTTCACCGGTGGTGGGTAATAAAGATTCTATTGCTGCAACTACACCACCACCGGTGGTAGCCACGTTGAGTGATGGTACACCGCCAACGAGTCCCGCTACCGGTGGTGAAGACGGTGTGTCGGAAAATGAAAGTAAGAAAAGTGGATTACAAGATAAGTGAGTTGGTTAATGTGTGAGCTACTAAATGTACTTTGATTTGTCGAGAAAGACTGCTTTGTTGTAAAGACATGTCAAATTATTTTTCTTATATTTCATGGACTTATAAACTGTAAACACTTTGAGTCAACAAATAAGGCACATTATATTACTATTAATGTTATTATTCGCATGTTTTAATTTATTTATTTAATCAGTATACTAAATTCAAATCAATTAGACCTAGTTGTCGTGCTTTTAAATTCAGCATAAGGAGGTTTGATTAGAAGATGGGTGGAGGTGTAGTATGTATTTGAACTTGTGAGTTATCACACTTGTATTATGCTTCTGAACATGAAAAATATTTCTGAGGACGAATTAACACCATTTAAGTGAAGTCATACTCTTTGGTTAAAGGAAAGTTTGAGTTTGGAGTTTGATGATATCGATGAGAATCATGATAATAACTTTTATTTTTTTAAAACCAACAAACAATGAATTGTCTAGGTACTCTGTACGGGGAGACCAAATGGCAAAAGACCACCGCCAGCTAGCCAAACTAGTCGCATGGAGCCCCAAAGTGTATCAAGTTATCTCCAGTTTCGAAGAAGATCCACCGGTGGTTAAACCCAGATGCCCTCTGAATCGAACATTAGAACATAAAGATCTTTGTCTTCCTCCATTGAGTCACCATGCCCCTCCAATTGCTGGAAGTAGGAATTGAACTTGGCTCTTAAGTAGAGAACCCATGTCTACCACCACTACACCACAATGGAAGTTGTATAACTTAAGTATATGTTCGGTTGGTGGAATATGCTGAGTAACGTTTATGAAAAGTGGTGGTGATGGGAGGCAGATGGATGTGGCAACGAGCGATGGTGAGTGAAGAGAAAACAGTGTTGGTTGGTAGAAGTCGACGTTGCAGGCATTCTACAGTGTTTGTTAGCTCGACGGTGATTGGTAGTGAGTAGTGAAGGTTGGGTTATTTAAGGCACTTAAAAACGTTACTATGATTTCTTTTGAAGCCTGTAAAAAGTTTAAATTCTATTAAGTGCGAAATTTCGTTGGAATAAACTTAAATTCTAGTTCCTTTTTATTCCAGTTAAATCCTACCAACCAAACAGACCCTTAGATTGTTATTTACTTTTTAAAATAATGTTTTGACTTTGTAAGTGCTTTTGTTTACAAAAAATTAATTCCATATTACAGCATGGTTACAAAAGTTGCTAAGCATTTTTAGATCGACCGACTAAATAGTAGTGAGTCCACAGTCACACTATTGCATACCGCGTCTCATCACAGTGAGAGGCCTTGGTAAGATCAGTACCTCACGAGAAAAAAAAAACACAAAAATTGAATGTCCTAATCATGTGAGAATAGCTCATCGATTCATTATTCTACTCTTTTTTAGTTCCAATATTTTAGTTAAAACATAATTTGTTTTTTTTTTCTTTTTCAAAAAGCTTGTGCTCGGTAACTAAAAGAATATATGTCATATTTATTACTGATTAAAACTCGTGTGTTACACAGTTGCATAAGCAACATTTAGATTTTATTTATCATTTAATCATTATATATATATATTAAGTTATGATGTTATGAAAGAACAAATAAATTTTGGGTGTTAAAATTATTCTTTAGGAAAATTTTAAACATAATATTCTACAAATTTAGTGGTAATTATACAAATTAAAGAAAAATCAAATTTAAAATTTCAATAGAGTAAACTGCGTTTTACGTCTCTAAGATTTGCAAACCTTAACAGTTTCAGTCCCTCCTTAAACAGTTTTCGTCCCTAACGTTTCAAGGCTTAACAAGTTTCGTCATTAAACTCTTAAAAGAAAGTTGTTTAGACAGATGTTATGGACGAAAACTGTAAAGACTTGAAATGTTATGAACGAAAACTGTTAAAACTTGAAACGTTAGGGACAAAAATTGTTAAGACTTGAAACGTTAAGGAAGGTTTCTGTTAACGATGGACTTAAACTGTTAACAATTGCAAACCTAAGGGATAAGGTTTCTGTTAACGATGGACTCAAACTGTTAACAATTGCAAACCTAAGGGATAAAAAGTATAGTTTACTCTTTTAAATATCTTTATCTAATAAAGCACTCCAAAAACTCTCATGTGACATTCTCTCAATTTTTTAAAAGTTTTTTTATTCTTTAAATTAATTAGATTAATATTTTGAATTTTTTTATACTTTTATTTTATCTTCAATTTTAAAAAGATTTAAATTTCAAAATCATTTAAATTTGTTATTATCTAATAAAGTATTTATCTTATATACTTAAAAAAGTAAACTATACTTTTTATCATTGAGGTTCGCAATACTTAACAGTTTCAGTCCACCGTTAACATAATAGACTCTAACGTCTCAAGTTTTATCAATTTTCGTCCATAACATTTCAATTCTTAAATTGTTTTAATCCTAATGTTTAAAGTCTTAACAGTTTTTCTCCTTAACGTTTTAAGTATTAACAGTTTTCGTCTCTAACGTTTCAGGTTTTAACAGTTTTCGTTCCTAACGTTTGAAGTCTTAACAATATTATACTAAAGAATGAAAAAGACTTATAAAACTTGAAATGTTAGGAAAAAAAAACTGTTAAGGGTGGGCTAAAATTGTTTAAGTCTTGAAAATCTCAGATATGAAAACCGCACTTACTCTATATAAATATTAAATTTGACGTTTCTTTAATTTGTATAATTATCAACTAAATTTAAGGAATTTATATTTAAAAAGATTTTATTAATAATTTCAAAATGTTAAAGTATAATTAATGATCATAATAGTGCCAATCATTTACTTTTTTGAGTGCGTAAAACATAGTAACTTAGTATATATATGTTAGGACATGAATTAGAGTTTTGTAATTTCTCGGGTTAATAAGCTAGTTCTCGAATTACTAACTGGGTTCTCGAGTAGTTGATTAGATTAGTTTTGGGCCGAAGGCCATTTGTATATGAGTAGTATATAAACTCGTGTTCTAATCATTTATTAGGTTAATCACTTGCTACGGTTGTTTTTGTGATTGGTCATCGTGTATCAGTCGGTTCCTTAAAACCGAGTGCACTTTGTGATTAATCATAAGCTTTGTTCATCTTGTTTCTGTTTGTCTTGTTATTCTTACACACGAACATCTATATTTCGCATATTTGTTTGTGTTTTCATAGTCGATATCGGTTTTAGATCCTTTCATGAGACTAACAATTGGTATCAGAGCCCAACAACAAGTGTTTGACTCGTTGACGATATTGATTCAGCAAGAAGAAGAGTTTTTGGAGCTTTTGGTCGTGTTAATTTTTGGTGTTCTTGGTAGATTTTGATCGAGTTCTGGTGAAAAAGGCTGTTTGATCGAGTTAGAGCTTAATTCGGAACAAGATTGTGTTTGGAGAATATTTTCAAATTTTAAGGAGATTTGGCCGAATCTATGAAATTTCGGAAGCTGTTAAAAGATCTCAACATCTGAGTTCTCGTGTTGCCGTTCTCGAAGTGTTTCTCGAAGACATTCTCGACATCGTTCTTGGAGGAATTCGAACTCTCGGGATCTTGACGTTGTTCTTGGACCTCTGCTGCTATTCTCGAGTAGTTGTAGGTGTTCTCGACTTTGTTTCCGAGAACCTTATAATCACTCGAGAACATTACTTTTGCTCGAGAAAGGAACTGTTAACTCGAAGACCACAGTAAAAACTTGACAACTTTGGACTACTAATTGTTTTTGCAGGTCTTCCTTAACAGAAATGGATTCATCTAGTATTTTAGCTGTTGCATTGGCTAACAAGAACAATGATCTCAATGCGATCATGGGGACTACCACACGAATCCCTAGACTGTCATCTGCTGCTGGATATCCTGAATGGAAGTATAGGTTTGAGAAGCACATTCGAACTAAAGAACCTAAGTTGTGGCACGTGATACTCAAGGGTAAACGGGCAATTACATAGAAGGATCTAGAGGGAAACGCGATCGTGAAATATCCAGCAAATTACATGAATGAAGACTTTGAGAAAGTTGAAGAAGATGAACAAGCCCTTGGATACATTACTCAAGGTCTGACCCCTGAAATCTCTTAGTGCTTTAGAGAGATCACAGATGCAAAAGAGCTGCGAAATGCCCTGATTAATATGTATGAGGGTAACTCAGAGATGAAGGAGTCCAGAATCGAGATGCTCAATCAAAGGTTTAA
>WOUH02000014.1:3307025-3321221 GCA_009936405.2 Stevia rebaudiana
GTCCCCGCTTCATCTCTAGGAGGATCCTCATTGTTTTGAAGATTGATATGGGGCAATGGAAACACAAAACTAGGGGGAGATAGTTAGGACATGAATTAAAGTTTTGTGGTTTCTCGGGTTAATAAGCTAGTTCTCGAGTTACGAACTGGGTTCTCGAGTAGTTGATTAGATTAGTTTTGGCCGAAGGCCATTTGTAAACAAGTAGTATATAAACTTGTGTTCTAATCATTTATTAGGTTAATCACTTGCTACGGTTGTTTTTGTGAGTGTTCATCGTGTACCAGTCGCTTTCTTAAAACCAAGTGCACTTTGTAATTAATCATAAGCTTTATTCATCTTGTTTCTGTTTGTCTTGTTATTCTTGCACACGAACATCTATATTCCGCGTATTTGTTTGTGTTTTCTTATATAGTCTATATCAGTTTTAGATCCTTTCGTGGGACTAACAATATATATGCAACAATTTAATGATAAATTTTTAAGTGTTGGTTATGTATACTCGTGTAATATACGGGTTTTAAGCTAGTGTATTCTTATAAATTTTTTTCTCATCTCTCTCCTATTAATTGTTAATACTTATTTAATTTTTTTATGTTTATGCAAAACTAAACATTAAATTAACTATGAACTCTTTAAATTAGTTATTAATGATACTAATTATTTTTTATGAGCGATACTTAAACAATTTAAATATTTTATATTATTTGATGTTTTAACACCTATAAATGTTAATTGATTGCAGTATGTGTGATTCAATTTGTGTTTTACACAAGTTTATTCAACATGTGATACACTAGATTTTTAAATGATATATATTTTTTATTATTTAGTAAATAACATTATATTATTCATCTTGTGTAGCACGTGTAATTTAACGTAGTATAGAATATAATCATCAACCTTTTATTTTTTTTTTATTTTTAACAGCATATGATCGTACGTGCTAGCTACCGGTAGCCGGACGATGTAGCCAAAGTCAATTCCTCGACCTCCGTGATACCGTACCCCCAAATAAGCGAGAACCGAATGGAATCCGTAAACCCTCTCTGCTCCTCGGGTTTGAACCAGTGACCTATATCCGATGTGCACTTTCTCCTCATCATTGGAAATTGCCCAGAGCAATTGCTTTAAGTAAGATTTGAACTTGAGACCTCGCAAAGGGAAAGCCTAAGTCCATACCTCCTCCTAACCACTTGAGTTAGAAATCATTTGTTATAATCATCAACTCTAATAAAAAATTTCATCAAATGCCATCTTAAAAAACCTTTTAAATCCAGGGAATTTCAAAGTTGCTTTATTCATTTGACAATAAATTTAAGTTTTTAAAAAATTATTTTAAGTTTTTTCAACATAAACAAATTCACATATAAGAAGAAAAATTTAACGCCTTCTTATAACACTAAATATATTAATAACAATCATGTAATGAACAAAACAATATTTAACTACCATCGGTTTCTAATAAATGATTTCTGAAAATATCATATGACAACACCTCCAAACTATACCTCCAAACTATATGAGATTTTGACTTAATCAAACTTTTAATACATAAATTAATATATTAAATCCCCAACCTCGAAATCATGATTAATCTTCCAACATTTATTATTTAAGTTATCGATTGAATCAAGTTGTTTTAACCTCAAATAGATATTTCGTTAAATCCAGTTACTTTAACTTTATATTGGTGTACAGAAATTATTTAAAGATTTGTGTTGAATTATAACAATTATATAAAGTTATGTATAATTATAAATTTACATAAGTTAAAAACTTATAATCAATGACCTAAGTGGTGGTTTTTGGCTTAACTGATATTGAACCATCGGTTTGGACGGCCTGTAAAAGGTTTTTAACCACCCTAATGATACTTGGGACCATCTAATTATGATGCAAGGAATTCTTCTATAGATTTTCTTAATCTACTTTTTATTTATTAAATTTAAAAGTAATCATATTAAAAAAACGTGCATGATATATGTAATAAATTTACATAAGTATCCACCTTTCAGTGTTCACGTTAAAAGAAGAATTGATTACACAGATTTTTCTCGTGTTTTGCACTTTTGCTCAAATTTGTATTTCGTTTTCTAAGATTGAGAAATTATAAGTTTATTCCAATATATAGTTAGAATGAATGTACCGGTCTTGATTCCTAGAGTGGATGCTTGTTGAGTTTTTCGTTAAATATATAACATTGACTAAACTACCCTTATCAAATTTAAATATTAATCCCATTTAAATTTTGGACCTACTATCATTTTGCCCTCATTTTTTCGTTTTCTCTAACTTCATAGAGGAATCCAGTCATCTCTGGCAAAAGAACATGATTATAATATTCAAGCCCACCTTTCGTAAAAGCAAAGTGAGTTCAAAGCAGGAAACAAGGAGAAAAAAAAAGAGGAAGTGATTTGGCATCGTCACGTCTCCTATCCCTCAATTTGGAGACCATCACTATTGCACGACACATCATCGTTTCCTCAGCCATCGTGAACTACCATTGTAGGCACCACCTGCTAGATCTTGCTTCTCGTCTCCTAAAACTTCCAAGAAAGCTCATATATGATTTACCGTAGAGATAAAGTCGTGTTGACTGACCGAAAATCGGGAGAGAGAGAGCTGGCCGGGAATGGAGATGGGTTTTTGAATCTGGCTGATGATTACTTGATTGATCAATCGACTTCTACAATTTGGAGGTTTGGTAAAGGCACACAGGGTGCCGAGGGTGCCTACGATGGTGGTATTTGAAATGGGTTCTTATATAAATATTAGAATTTGATTATTTTTTAATATAAGGGCATTTTAGTCAATCTAAATATTTAACGGAAAACTTAATTGGAAAACTTAACTGACATACAATCTAAGGACCAAATATGTTACGTTTGTGCAAACTATTTGACCAAACTTATAATTTCTTAATCTTATTGAATAAAACTGAAATTTAAGCAATCAACATGGATTATTAGTGATTAATTCAAAGAATTAAAAATAAATCATGAATTTTCTTATGAAAGAAATAAACGCGTAGGAATTGTATGATTGAGCACCTACTTTCCTAGAGGTTGCAACAAACCGCTATTCAACTTGCTTTATCCTTTGAATCATTGTTATCATCCGAACCAACCAAATCACACTAAAATATTACAACTCCAAAACACCACACTTTCATCTATTTTCGTTTTTTGTAGATTTTTTAAGAGCTTGTTTTTATTTAATCTGTCTTTGGTGGGTGAATTTTTTACCTCAATATGAGCAACAACTTAATTAACTTTAGTACTTCAAGGAAAATATATTATGCACTTTGACCTCAATATATAATACATCTTGAAGAAAAATCCAAGTATTATAATAAGGTTAAATACGTTAAAAACACTATTTTAGCAAAAAAAATAGAAACAAATTTTCAATTGTTTAAATTAAGATTCAATTAGATTTAAATGTAAGTAAACAAAGAAGAAAAATGATTTTGATGGAAACCTATTTGTATTTGTTGACTTTTTAAATTTTTCCACCTTTCTTCGAACAATAAAAAATTTTCATACGAAATTAGTTTTTTATAAAAAATTCACGATAAAAACGAACGTCTTTTTTCTTTAATTTGAGTACCATAATAATATACTTTTTTAAAACTTAAAAAAATTCAGTACAAAAGAAAATAGTACAAAATAATCTAGTACAAACGAATCTAGTTTTTTATTTATTTATATTTTTATTTTTTTAATACGAAAACGAAGAAATATAGAATACAATACATGTATATCTAGTTATTTTGATAATACAGTACATGTATATCTAGTTGTTTTGATAATACAGTATATGTATATATCTGGTTGTTTTGAAAATACAGTACATATATATCTAGTTGTTTTGAGAATAGAGTGCATGTATATCTAGTTGTTTGAGAATATAGTACATGTATATCATGTTGTTTGATAATATAATACATGTATATCTAGTTATTTTGAAAATACACTACATGTATATTTAGTTTTTTGGTACTATATTCTTTGTACTATATTTTTGTACTATATCACCGTACTACATATTTTTAAGTTTAAAAAAAGCATATCACTATGTTACTCAAATTAAAGAGAAAGAAACGTTTGTTTTTATGGTGTTGTTTTAATAAAAAAATAATGTCGTATAAAAAAGTTATTAATGTTAAAAGGAAATGGGGGAAATGTTCAAAAAAGTTAACAAATGAGTTTTTACATTAATGTCTTTTCCTTCCTTTTTTAGTTTAAACAAATGAATAGCCAAGATTTGTACCCCTATCCAAAACCCGTTTTTGCACCTCCCTGCACGGGCGCGTGAGGGTATGACCTAAGGTAAAAACCTACACAAGACCTTGGAACATATTATGAGACTATCCTTATAAACCAAGCATGTTGTGTTTACCCAACCAATGTGGGACAAGGTGAAACTAACTTATGAGAACATTTCACTCACACACATATTTCCAACATTATATTGGCTTTAAGATATGATATTAGGGTAAAATGTAATTTAAAAACAAAAAATTCAAAAAAAATAAAAATGAGTTAGGGTATTAGGGTAGTGTCGCTATCGATTAAAGTGGTTTGAGAAGAATTTGAATATCTGATAGGTGTCATGATATTACTAGCAGTTTATTAGAGTGCTTGAGTAGAGTTAAGGTAACACTCACATCACCCTAACTCTGATACAATATTCCAACATGTAGTAACCAAACATGACATTATACATTCTAATAACCAAACATGACCGTTATAATGATAATAAAGAAATTGAAACATCACTTTTATCTTATCAATTCCTTTAGCTTTGCTTCTAATTCCGATCTTGGAATCTTAATTTTCACTTTCACCCTTCTTTATTTTTCTTTTCTCAAATCCCCCTTCTTTTACTTTTCTTTTTCTTTCTCTATCTCACAAACTGTCACTCTCCAATCCATCCATCCATCCATCAACTTGGGATCAACCAAAAACAAAAAAGGAACTAGAGACATCTGATTCTCTTCTCTTCTTTTCTAGCATTTGTCTCCACTCCCAATTTCCCACCATTCTTTCAATTTCAAATTTGATATATTATTTTATGTAAAGCTATAAAATATTGTAGATACTCGATATCCTATATATCTAAATCATAAGTATCATATATATAATATACATTAAAAACTTGTATTAAAAAATTTATGATATTTTGCAAGTTTTAGAAATGGGATATATGAAATTCTCTTGTGTATTGCACTGAGAAAATGTTATAAAAATGTAATTAAGTTTGTCAACTTTACAATTAAGTAACTAAAATTTATTTTCTCTTTATAAAGTCACTCAACTTTTACCTTGTCTTCTAATCCTATGTAATTTTTTAAAGATTGTACGTTTAAAATTAGTTAAAGCAAATGAAGCATATATGAATTTTGATTTAAAATAATTAAAAACTATTTTTCAATTACCTTGAATTATGAGATAATTGGAAAAAAAACAAAAACAAATTAATAAAATAACAACAAAGTTTCATAATTGTAAAATTTAAGTTAAATTATGAACAAGTATTCATTAATGAGTAACAAATATTTATATATGTTTCATTTGCCTCAATTAATTTTAAAAGATTCAAATATTTATAAAAAGTTTGCATAGAATTGGATCAATGGTGTGAAAGTTAAGTAACTTTAAAGGGATAAAAAAACTTGAATGACTTAACTGAACAATTGAGAAACTTAGTTACTATTTTACAAAGTTACCTTAACTTTCTCATTCTATAAGTCTATATTCCTGAATGTTGCTAGATTTTTGTGAAGCACCTAGGATTAAAGAGAACAAATTTTCTCATTTGCAGAATATATATGCTCCTCGATCGAAATTTTAGTTTGCTTTTCATGGATCATTGTAAATTATAAAACGAGGTTTGATGTTATATATTGTGTTTAAAACGTACCTAAAAAGCACAATAAGTCCATATGTTTCGTTATTTGGTAAACTTTATAATATTCAAAGTATTTACATCTTCCTTGTAATCATTTCCATAGAATATCCAACAAACTTAGTATTAATTTATTAGTATTTGTTTATCTTTTAAATAGTATTTTGAGTTTGATCATATAAAAAACTATATTATGGAACAGGTAATGTTAAACAAAACAGACTGCGCCTAACCTTTTTTTCCTTTACAAGTGAAGATCGATTAAAGAAAAGCATGGGTACGGTGATAATAGAGTTGATAGGTGGAAGATTGGGGCATACTGGTGAATAATAATAATAATAATAACAATAATAATAATAATAATAATAATAATCCAAGAACCTTACACGTACAAATTGCCTTTAAAAGGTAACAAAGCGCACCGGGTTACTGAGTTATTAAGTTTATAGGTTTGTGAGCTATTGATTATTTTTCAACTAGATTTTTTTATACTAATTTTTTTTTAATTGAATTTTTTTTATACCTGATTATTTTTTTGTATTGTATTATTTTTTTTGTTCATGATTATTTTTCTTTTATTTTAAAATTTTCTATTCTCCTAGATGATGTGCTGATTTGAATGTGCTGCTTGAATCCATTCCAGAATTTAAAGAGTTGAGAATAATATTATATTGACTATATTTATATTTATTCAATTATTTATGTAATAAAAGTTAAAACAATACATAGTTACATCTTTACAATAAAATTGTTAAAATGAAATTGTAACTACACAAAACCAATAATAACAAATGAATGTAATTCAATCTCATAAACATATGTAATTAGGTTAGCAAAGTAACCCATTAGCAATAGCACGATTGGTGCCAAAATGAGTGGTTCCGTACACCGGAAGTTCATCGCATTCTTTCAACATAGTCAAATGATCAAGCTCGAATAAATCCGAACTTGCATCACTTACCATATCATCATCATCATCATCATCGTCTTCGTCATAATCATCATCCAGTTTATCCTCCGACATTGTTGTTACATGGACCTTCATCAAATCTTGTTCACCAAATATGGATTTTTCACCACATGGACGACAATCTTCATCAATGATCACACTCACGGGGTAAAACCTAACCGTTCTTCGGATCCCATGGTTAAGCTTTTCCCTTGATCTTGGAGAGTTCTTGCTTAAACATGATCTTGTAAATGAAGAAGCTGATGAACATTGGGACCCATGTGTCGATTTTGATGTTCTTTCAATCTTTTGATTGTTCAAATCTTTTGGTTTCTTGAGACGCCCGTTTGTGAAAAGAGAATTGAGAAAGGTTGTTAGTCGAACTCCCGGTGAGATTGGTTGCTTTGCTTTCTTCATGTTCGGGTTTATCAAATTTCCATGATCCATTCTCTTGGTGTGATTATTGTAACCACTATAATTATCATTTCCTATGTGCTGAGTTTTTATTGGTTTTGGTTTGAAAGGACCAAAGCAAGATGGTCTTTGTGACCATCTATAGACCAAATCAGATGACCAAAACTGGTCATCATCATTCATTGCTGACGGTTTCTTGTCGTCAGAAACAGGCAATGACGAAGCCCTCCTCCGGTGAGTAAAGTTTCTGGCGTTTACTTTCATATCAATCCATTTCTGAACCAGAAAGGCTCGCCGGAGAGTTGCAATACCTTCATCCTCCACCGCGCCGCTAGCTCTTGCTCGGCCACCATCTCTGCTGCCGCCGTCACCGCCACTTATGCTAGCTTTTCTTGAATGTGTGTCTTGCCAGAGCTTCAACTCACTGGGTTTCACATTCCCGGCGTCCATAGAACGGTAGATTTCATCAAGAAGGCTTGAAGAAAAAGATGGGTTTTGTGTTTTTTTTCTTGATTTGCTTTCTCTGACTGATTTATGACTCCAATCGTGCATTCTGGTGAGATGGGTGTTTTTTTAGAGAGAGAGAGAGAGAGAGATTGGGTTTGGTTAGAGAGAGAAAGTGAGAAGAGACGATGAACAGGGTGTTTTTATAAGGAGAGAGACTGCGCGTGCATGGTGGCAGTGATCGGAAAATTCTTTAAAGAATACAATATGATTACGACATGACAAAGAAAGCCACAAGAGCTAATCATTTTTGCTTCAAAGATGATGGCACATATATATATATTTTCTTAAACAACATAAGATTTCCTATAGTAGTCACCAGTAGCTGTGTTATGCAGTCAAAGTTGACTTCTCAACCTCATCTAGACTCCACATATAAAATCGGATAAAATTCATAAACTATTTTTTCTTTTCAGATTTGAATAGAAATCTGATATGTACTTTCTTTCCATCACAGGAATACCCAGAGGATTGCTCTGGCCTCTTGGCAACATTTTTACCTGAGACCTTTCAAAGGGAAAACCTCGACTACACATCACCTCCTAACCAGTTTGAGCTAGGGGTGTTAAACTTCAGACATCTAGTACTTCGGATATCCGAATTTCAAATATCCAAAATTTCGGATACGAATTCAAATAGTGAATTGGATTTCCATAATGATTCAAAAATATATAATTACATATAAATATATATAAATATTATATTCTTAGTTTATAAAAGAGATAAAATAATCTAAATATCAATTTCATAAATATTTATAAACATATAAACGTAAAAATGTTGTGTTTTAGTGTGGATTTGGTTATTTTTTATAAATTATAATAGAAAATATATGTAAATATATTATTTCGGATAGTTCGTATATCCGAAATAACCGAAAATATCTAAAATCACTATCTAAATCCGTATCCGAAATTTTGGATTTGGATTATCTGATAATTTAGATTCGGTTTCGGATTCGAATTTTTCTGAACACCCCTAGTTTGAGCTATTTGGTGCAAAACGTGTTGCTCCGGACACGCTAACCGGCCCACGCCAGACCGCCCCAGGTCCATCACGTGAGAGATAAATCAGCCTGACTCAGCGACAAGACGATTGGCGCTGCGGATCGGATTCGAACACGCGACCTTTCGCTATTTGGTGCAAGTCATACGCCCCCTTAACCAATTGAGCTATTATTTAATATATAATTCCATCAAGTATTATGAAGTAAAAAAATCGCGAAAGGATATAAATTATAAAAACACCATTGCGTTTTAAAAAAAAAAAAAAAGTTCATAAAATCATTGAATCAATTGAAGTTTTTATTAGAAAGTTCAATATTAAATATTAATTATTTCTACATATAATAAAAGGTTTAAATGATGTAGTAAACAAAATTTCAACACCAAGAAATTATCATAGATATGATGTAATCGGAGTGGATAAAACCAATTTGTGATATTGAAGGGAACACGAATGAAGTTAGGGAGTTTAAAATAATTAAAATTTGAAAAAAATCTGAACTTCCAATAATATTCGAAACTCGAAAAATTCTATTCAGATTGTTCGGATAGATTCTAATCGAATAATATCACTTTCAGTTCGGTTCGAGTCGGATTTTAGGATTGGCATAATTGATTCAGTCAAAAATTAACTAGTGTCAATTTTAGTTATTCCAAATTAGTTAAGTGAGTCTAAGTGTTTGTATAATCTCAAAATCAAGCAAATAAACGGTTATGTAAAAATATCCTTTATTATCCTCAAATATCCTTAAGTATCCTCAAGGATAATTAACAGAATGAAATGAAAAATAAGTAACAACAAGGGTTTTTAGCGAAGAAAACCCTTAATCCTTACAGATTGCCGGCATAAAACCTCGGACAAGTGATCAAAGAGTCACTTGTCTAGTCAATAGTATTAATTGAACAAACAAGTACAAAATAAAGCAAACCGATGGATGGACTAAGTGTATATCGTAAAAAATGTTAAGTGCGGTGCTTGAATGCTCAATCAACTGCAAAACAATCGAATATTAGTCAAGTGTGATGTGTGCGAGTAGTGAGTTATAAGAGATGTGTGTTTCCTAATTCCATCGGTCCCTTTTTATAGTTAAAAACTACAACGGTAATAAACGATAATCCCGAACAAAAGGGAAAGCATTCATCCATTTCTCTCTTGACCAAGTCCATCGAGATAACTCCCCACGATCCGCTTTCTTAGGTACCATACTCGTCAAGCTGAGTCATCTCCACGTCCCTTAATTCACACTTGGAGAAATCATCAATAAGCAACGGTAATTATCCAGGATAATACCAGTGTTATCCTGTATCCTTGATTTCACCTAAAGATATATAATAATAATCCTGCGAACAAATCTTGAACAACTGGTATTTATTATTTATTACAACAATAATCAATACTACGGATAATTTAACTAAGATACTGATCATGAGTTATTTTCGTATCTCAGGATCCTGAAGTATCCTAAATAATTCCGGTCCTAACAATTGCCCCCAAATCCACTTGACAGCTTCGATCTTATCTATATTTACAGCTGTCAAGTTGATTTGACCGCGACAGTTGTAACGTTTAATTAATGCCGATGGGCTGGAGATTATTAGTCACGATTTTACGTTTAAATGAAGATTTTGCTCTAGACATTGGGATTCCAGAAATCTCCAATGTCTATGAACTTTACACCCATGGTTTTACTCGGTTTATTTTAAGAAGAGACCAAATCGAAAGGCGTTGATTTCAAACCTAAGTATGAACGAATCGGAATGGAGAAACAAATTATTCTTCGTTAAACATTCATCGATTCCTAATGGAAAAACCCCTTCCGATTTTTTGGGTGGCAAAGGGTAGGATTAATTCTTAGGATAGCTATTATCTTTATATTTTTGATTAGTCGTTCTTATTGTTCACTGTGTTTTATCAGAGAAGTTTGGATCGGTGGTGAAGGAAGGGGACGAGAGGAAGATCGAAAGACTTTTGAAGCTTGACGAGGATATCAGAAGGTTTGAGGCAACCCCTACAGTTTTCAACTCGAACCAGAACTCAGAACACTCGAAGGTCAGCATGTCCAGCACTAAGCGCTTTATCCTTCGGGATCCTTAAAAATATTATATTATCCTGTTTAAATTAACTTTTGTTTATTTCAGAGGCGCTATTTGATCTTGACGATCTGGAAGTTTTTGCAAAGAAAGAGGATACTAGCTCCGCAATGACTAAGTCTCTCCAAGGGCTTCGTTCTGATAAAAACAAAAAGAAGAAGGCTAGTAAGGTCAAAGAAGTCGTCGACCTGGATTCTACCACTGAAGTGACAGATCTACTTCTAAATGTAAAATAGTTTATTCAAAAAACCTTTTCGAGTATCCTTGAATAATTTTATCCTTTTGTAGGCAATCGAGAGGGTCAAGGAAGAAAGGAAGATCATGCACCATGACATGCTGGAAGTTAAGAACGCCCAACTGGAGGCATATGGGAAGTGTAAGAGTCTGGAGAAGGAGATCCAAAGGCTAAAGAAGGAAAATCAAAATTTGGCTCTTCAATTCGAGAAAGAGAAGGAGATGGAGATGGACATCACAGTTGAAAATGCTAAACGGTCCGCCCTCATTGCTATCTTTACCTGCAAGATCCAGATGGCTGAGCTAGCCGGGGAAAAGGTAAGGAATTATGGAGAGGCGAAATGAAAGCTTCGGAGGTCAGTCTCCAATCTCTGAAAGCCAAAGCTGCTTTAGAAAGTGGCAAGACTCTTATGCTCAAGGATGCCGAGGAAGTGGGGACGAGTACTGGTGCTGAGAAGAAGATGAAGGAAGTGGAGTCCCGGTGGAGACTGAGGTGGTAGCCAAGGTGGCAGAGGAAGCGAAGAAGGTGGGCGATGAAGGATGTTGATGCCTAGGCCTGAGCCCACCAGTTGATTGGTTATGTATCCTTAAAGGATACTTCTTTGAACAATTTATCTTTTTAAGTCCCCGTATGTAGGGGCAAACAATTAATGTTTGTTTGTGGATACTAGGATAATTTGGGATGAGGGATCTTGAGTTTCAAGACGACGCTTAAATTATCCTTTGTTTTGTTTGTGCATATGACTAGCTATGGTTGTTCTGGTTATATATTATCTTTTCTTGTGGTTTTCTTTGTATTCTTTTGCAGGTTTGTCTCAAGAGAAAAGCTCAAGAGAAAAGGATAGAAGATTAGAAAATTCAGTAATAAAATCGGATATTTGTAACTTTTGTTTTTCCTTTATGTAAAAGTTTATTATTAATGACATATGTTAATTTTATTACCCTTGTTATGCTAGAATATAATAAAAGAAAACGTACATTGTTAGCTTATATTGTATTGCCCCTGTATAATTTCGTAATACCTGAAATAAAGGATATTAGTATCCTTATACCTGATAAGAATCCTGGTGGAATCTTTAAATTTTCAAAGAGTGATATCCTTAACAACACTTGCTTAATCTCTGATACCCTGAAAAAATCTTTAGTTTAAGGATACTAAAAGTATGGATATTGTTTATTTTTCTGGCGACAAGGCCTAAAGATACTGGCGATTAGCCTTTGTTATGTTGGTGATTAAAACCAAATATCCTTAAGGAAAGTAGACTGGTGACCAGGACCGAATGTTCTTGCGACCAAGGCAATTTAGGATTGATGAATAAGATCAAACATTCTTGGAAACTGTGGCCCTTACGTATAAAAATAAAGGGTATCCTTTACCGTATCGTGTGCCCCTGACGATTTTCTTAGGTGGAGGTGAAAACCGTCCAAGCTTGGAAATACTTAAGGATATTGAATATCCTAAGAATTTTCTTGCGCTCCTGGCGATAATTTTCAGTAGGAGGTGAAAATCGTCCTTGCTTGAGGATCCTTAAGAATAGTCAGGGTTATTGAAATTGTCAGCCACCCGAAAATGAACTGGTCCCAATATCCTAAACCATCCTAGGATAGCGTGCGCTCCTGGCGTGGTGTTTAAACCAATCTACTTGAGAGAGGTGAAAACCGTCTAAACCTTTGAAGATTTCTTGAAAATCTTGAATCGAGTGTGGGATGGCCAGTCCCTTTCTGGTGTAAGTTTGATCGGTGTTCTTCATAAGTATCCTGGAGGATCCAGCAAAACACTTAAACCTTGGTGAAAACGCCCCTCCGATGCTTAAGTCAGTACCACGTCGAGAAAGGATAATAAAGCGAAAATAAATAAGAATATATAAAGATATTCAAGAATAGATAAGGATATTTCAAGAAAAATAGTATTTTAGATGTATGGTATTCCATGATCTAGGCAAAGGTGTTCCATCTAAGGTGGTTAACTTATATGCCCCTTTCCCTGCTTTGGCTTCTATTTTATATGGCCCTTCCCACTTAGGTGCCAATTTACCATCGGTAGAGTTAGTGGTATTTTAGAAAGCCTTTCTTAATACTAGGTCTCCTATGTTGAACCTTATTATCCTTATATTTTTGTTGTACGATTTAGATATCCTATTTTGATAGGCTGCTATCCTCATTTTAGCTTGGTCTCTTAACTCATTTATTGTGTCTAAATCGTCTATCAGATTTTGTTTATTATTTTCGGTATCCTTAAGTGTGGATCTAAGAGTAGGAATAATGGTTTCCACTGGCAACATTGCTTCTGAACCAAACACTAAGGAGAATGGAGTTTGTCCAGTGGCATGTTTGATTGTAGTTCTATCTGCCCAAAGGACAAATGGAAGTTCTTCTGCCCTCAATCCTTTTTTGGAAGCTAGCTTTTCTTTAAGTTATTAATAATTATTTTATTACTAGATTCGGCTTGTCCATTGGCTTGTGGGTGGACAGGTGTAGAAGTAATCATCCTAATGCCCCAGCTTTCACAAAAGCTCGTGGTTCGCTTGCCAATGAATTGGGATCCATTGTCGCAAGTGATTTCAGCTGGGATCCCAAAACGCGTTAGGATATTTCTCTTTATGAAGGATATTACTTCTTTTTCCCTAACTTGGACAAAAGCTTCTGCTTCAATCCATTTGGAGAAATAGTCGGTCATAGCAAGCATGAATACTTTTCCACCTGGTGCGGTTGGTAATTTGCCTACTATATCCATGCCCCACTTCATGAAAGGCCATGAAGGGATAATAGGATGTAAGGGTTCAGCCGGTTGGTGAAGGATATTGTTGTGCCTTTGACAGGCATCACACTTTTGAGAATATAGGGTGGCATCTTTCTTCATAGTTGGCCAATAGTAACCGGTCCTGAGGACTTTTGAAAATAATGCCCTGTCCCCTGTGTGAGTACTACAATCTCCTTCATGGATATCCTTAAGAACTTCTAAGGATATCGATTTATCTAGACATCTTAATTAAGGACCTGCTAAGGATTTTTTATATAACCTACCTTGTATTAAAGTGAAGTTAAACATTTTAATTTTAAAGGTTTTAGGGTTATTCTCAGTTTTAGGTA
>WOUH02000014.1:3326505-3350784 GCA_009936405.2 Stevia rebaudiana
GCGGGTATTATCGAACTAATAACTTAAATTGACTAATTGCAAATTAACAATCAACACAAAGCAAACGATTAAATGCAATTAATAAAAACTATAGTTACTCATGCATTTTTAATCATATAGTTAAATATGCACGCACACGGAATCGGACAATTGATTCAAAACCATTTTCATATTAAGGATCCCAAGTAACATGTAATCACCTCCCGGTCTCTCACACATAATAAAAGATTCCTAGTCTAGCACACGGTTTAATGTATTAGATTGTCTTCTTGTCTCACTTTTCCTATGGATTGGTACTCAGTTACCTAATTGTCATTTCGGTCTCAACTAGATTCCGTGTCACTTGGATCCTTCAAATCACCTATCTAGTTAGAAAAACCAGAATCTATTATACTACATTAGTATTCAGTATTCACGCAATTATGCCACTAACATGATCTTATTCAATTTGAATTATGGAGCCATGGTTTTATACTTCTCGAGTTATGATTATTATTTTTTCCATCTCCAATCAAACTTCCATTACCTTAGTTGGAGATTTGATTGTGTCTCCAATCATACAACAAATCCATATCAAAATTCAAAGCTTATGTTGATTTGGTCATCAAGCTCGACATGATAACTTTATCTATATATTTAGTTATAATTATAGTGACTTTTTGTACATTAGTTGTGTTATTTTATCATTTTGGTTATTGATTTTTATTTTTCATAGAAAATGATCTAACATAGACTAAAGGCATCCACCCGTACAAGTGTAGTTTTATTTATTTATATCGAAGTCTTTAAAATTTAAAAAAATTACCATGAATAAACCATAGTCTAAAATTTTTTAGCTTAAAATTGGGAGATTACATGAATACATAGTTACTTTTAAAGATTCATTGAAAGTAAAATTAACTAAAAATTGGAATCTTGTGTTAGCTTCCTCGATTCTCTTTAATACTCGGTCGTCGTCCTTCGTCAGGTTCTTTGGTATCTAATTTTGCGATCTCTGTTCTTTTTCTTTCCATTTTTCCCACTCTAGGGTTTATGCGTCCACAAATCTTTCGTTTTCCTTCCGATTGAAAGGGCTTCCGGCGTCGAGGATTGTATATTTGCATGGTTCATGGAACGGTTGTGGTGAATTTGCCGGATTTTCACACAAGGTTTGAGCTGTTTCTCATAAACTTCTTCAGTATCCATTTTTTTGCTTTTAATTCTTCCGTGATATTAGATTGCAGCCAGTGTTTTTGATTTTTTTGTTGGATTGGTAAGTTAGGTTTTCTTCGAAATGTATGATAATAGGGCGGAATGTGATTTTGATCGTACTGGTTGTATAGAATTTGATAAATTTTAGCTACAATACCTGTTAGGGTTGCACTTAGTGACTTATGGATGTCGTTCATTTCAACACGAAAAGAGACCGCACTTTGTTTCTGAAGTGAAACTACTTCACAAACACCAAATTCGTTTGAATGATTTTGCAAAACTGCTTCCGACATTATTCACTTTTTGGTTTACCTAGCGAATTCTCCTACCAGTTTAAAATTCCCAATACTAAAGCTGAAAAGGGGTCTGTTTGACATTCAAAGTTTAACTGTAGCTCTTTTTGTGTTTGTTTTTTCTGGATTTTTTTAATCATCTGTATTTGTTGTTTTGATACAACCAAACGGTAGCTCATGTAAGTTCTGTTATTCGGTATTGTGTGCAATTATGATGAAAGACTTCTGGTAATTATTATTTCCCTTAATTCCTTTGGAGTTGTTTGAACAAAAGTTCCATTTAAGTTCTGATTTTGTTGCCATTTCACTGTGTCAAGTGTTTCCGTTTGGATTCTGTTGAATGTGATTCAACATCCCCATAGTTTGGTTATCAGACGTAAGTAAAATCCTGCTAAATTACCACCCTCTTGCTAGAGTTGTTATGATAGAAAAGTATTTCTATACCGAATTTTCTAAACGTTTTGATTGTTTCTTATATAGCAAAAAACTTGAAAACTCAAACCAGCATATTAAATCCATTCTTTAGACGGTTGTTGAATCAAATATATTGTTTTGGTTAATGAATATGTGTCCAATAATCTCATATTTTTTTACTTTTTGTTTGGTTTACCCAAGGAAGTAGCTTGAATAATTGTAAGCATGGATTTAAATGCATCACCAGAACCTGAAGAAGATGAGGAGACTTTTGAACCAAGTTTCAGTGAAGACACTCAAGACAGTGCACCAGAAGAAAAACACAGTCATCAATATCATCATCATCATCATGTAGAACATGTAGAGACAGCAGTTGATATTATGCGCAGGGTAATTTTCACTGATTTTAAAGCTAATTATCAAAATTAAAGTTCACATCATATGCAATTTTCATGTGTTTACATCCAATCATATTCTTGAATCAGGAGCGCGAAGAAAGAAAGCAGAGACTCAAACGAGAACGACCAGATGACAAACCAAAACATCAGGCTTACCAACCTCAACCTGTGAATGATCATTTGTTTCATACAAAGAGTCAGAGAACTTATGATAAAAGCAGGCTTCCTCCAGGTAAACTTTAATCGCAAGAATTAAAATTTGGTTGATATTGAAGGGTTTTCCCCAATTTATATGGGATTTGGATTTGAAGATAATTATCAGACTTTTTAATAGGTTATAGGCTTATTGATTTGTTTTGATTCAGTTTCCTAGTTTGAGTATAATTATGTTTCTCGTGATCAAGGTTCAGTCTAGTATAAATAGAGGTTAGGGGCTAAAGGTCTGGTTTCCGTTCTTAATAATATTGAAAGATTCGTAGTAGGTTTCACAGATATATTTAAATTAATTTCAGATTTTAACTTTTTTTTTTTGAATTATAGGATGGTTGGATTGTCCAGCATATGGTCAAGAAATAGGTGGTATTGTTCCTTCTAAAGTTCCTCTTGGTGAGTCTTTTAATGACTGTATTGTCCCTGGTAAAAGATACTCATTTAGACAAGTAATTCACCAACAAAGAGTTTTGGGCCGCAAGGTTAGTATGTGCAAATTAAATATAATTGATACTAATTGTAAGAAGCCCATTTTATTTAAAAATAATTAAATTATGCGAGCTTGATTTTTGGTTTGGTACTTTTTCAGCTGGGCTTAGTGATTGATCTTACAAATACAACTCGTTACTATTCGGTAAATGATTGGAAGAAAGAAGGCATCAAGTATGTTAAGGTTAGTTTCCAAATACTTTAAAGTTAACTTCTCGCGTATATAAAATGGGATTCGTAGTCTTTGTTTTGTATCTATTTGATCATTTAATGGGCGTTCATTTCAGATTCATTAATATGTTGAGAACTGAGAAAACGGACTTATTTCTTCTACCTTTTATTATATCAATTAACTAGAATGCATGTAGGTTTTAATATATTTAAGAATTTACTATAAAAAAATATGCCATTTATAGCCTTTTTGGTTAAATGCATATATCTAGATGTAGATTTAAATGCATATATGCACATTTTTATATTTTCTTTTAAAAAATTAGGAGAGGATGTAAAACAATAAAAGGTGGAAATTGATAAAGAACCAATCGTTTTCCATATATATCTCTTTCATTTGATGCGGTACTACACGTCCTATGTAGCTGTCGTGCGGTTCTCAACATATTATTGGTTATGAAAAGAACACTTATTCATTTATTCTTATTTTTGTTTACATTTAATTTAGATCAACTGCAAGGGGCGTGGCTCCGTACCAGAAAACGAGGCCGTAAATCAGTTTGTTTATGAGGCAAGTTATGCTTACAAGTTATTTATCTCTGTCACTCTGTGTATGCTTAAAATGTATCCGAATACTTTTTGAAGTACAAAAAAAGCTGAAAAAACATAATAAATTTATTCCTCATCAGGTTTCTCAATTTCTAGTTCGACAGAAGAACTCAAAAAAGTACGCTCTTGTTCATTGCACACATGGGCATAACCGTACAGGTTATATGATTATTCATTATCTCATGCGAACATTGCCAATATCTGTAACTCAGGTCAGTTAATTAGTTATTATTTATTTATTTACATTTTGTATTTTATTATAGGGCTTCTATTAATAACTCATGCTACAGGCAGTAAGAATATTTTCTGAAGCGCGTCCGCCTGGAATATACAAACCAGATTATATCGACGCCTTATACGCGTTCTATCATGAAAGAAAACCTGATATGTTAACTTGTCCTTCAACTCCTGAATGGAAAAGATCTTCTGAGTTTGATCTAAATGGAGAAGCATTACCAGATGAAGATGATGATGGAATACCTCTAGATCCTCTGACTGTACATTTTCCTCTCAATTGTTACTAAATTTTTGAGAATTCAATGATCACAATAATAATTATTTGCATTGTTTATTTGTATCAGGAGAACAATCTTAATCATGATACCGAGGGAGTCATCATGACAAATGATGATGTTTTGGGTGATAGTATCCCTCAAGATCAGCAAGATTCTTTCAGACAGTTCTGCTATCAAGTATTGAAGTTAAATGCAGGGGTAAGTAATATTCTAATCATTGTTTGTACAAAAATAATATTATTTTATAATATTAGTTTAAAATTTTGAACAAAAAGACTTTGCTATTTGTGAGGTTTTCACATCAGACTCTAGTTCCTTTACTTGAAAAGCATTTGTATCATGCTACATATTCAAATGTTACTTAAAACCTTGTATCAGATTGACATATAGGCAAACCAACTATTTCTTAATATAAGTTCTTTTATTATTTCACTTCCACTATCTCAGATTATCTCATTTATGTTTTTTTTTTCTATTATTATTTTTTCTATTTTATTGCTTTTCAGGTTAGAGGGAACCCTCAGTTTCCAGGGTCACACCCTGTTTCTCTAGACAGGTATGATGTGTAACTCTTTTTTTATTCTCATTTTTGGGCAGTGTTTTCAGAGCCGAATCAGCTGGTCTGACCGGTCAAACCAGGAGCCGGTCTGGTTATGCCTATTTGGGCTGTTTCCCTTTGAAATTGGTGAACCGTGTGAACCTGACCGGATTTCATAATTTTTCTAAAGATATTTTTATTTCAAAATCTCATTTTTTTTAATTAAATTAGCATTCTACGAACCATATTTTATTTGTTTAAGACTTCAAATTCTATTAAAATTACAAATTTACATCAAAACATATAACTCATATAGTATTTTCATATTTTGTTATAAGCTAGATATATCATATACATAAATTGTTTTAATTTTTATATCGTTCATGACGTCATCCGGGTCAACCGTCTGACCAATCTGATCAGTCGACTGGTTAGACAATCTGTTTGCTGTCCAGATTGGTTCTAAAAACATTTTTAGGGTATATTCGCATCGACTATTTAAAATAATAATTTGAATAATATGCACAGGGAGAACTTGCAACTTCTTAGACAGCGTTACTATTATGCAACATGGAAAGCAGATGGAACAAGATATATGATGTTAATTACCATGGATGGATGTTATCTAATTGACAGAAATTTTGTTTTCCGAAGAGTCCAGATGAGATTTCCCTGGAAAATAAATAACGAAGTATGACTTTACTTTTAAATAACATTTTTTGTTTAACCGGTCCCGTGACTTATCAATGAAATTTTTAATAAAAAAATTTATTTTTTTATAGGGTTTAGCTGAGAAGGTTCACCATTACACACTGCTTGACGGGGAGATGATAATTGATACTGTACCAGACACTCGGAAACAAGAAAGGCGTTATCTGATTTATGATTTGATGGCAATCAATCAAATCTCTGTCATTGAGGTATAGCTTTAATGATTTGCTATTTCTGAATATTTTTCCCTCAAATATTATTATGTAAGTATAAAATTTTGTTCTTGGTCATGCTGTTTTATATTGATAGATGTAGCAAAATGGGTGGGTCGGGAAACTGTTGAAACGGGCTTGGATCATCATATGTAATTTGTTTTACGGATGAAATGATTATGAAAGCTATATTTAGATCACAACAAAAAAATAATAAAAAAAATAAAAACCTTATTTTAACATATAAGTTTAAGAATAAAGTTTGCAAATTGTTTATACAAGGTTAAATAATAACTTTTCCATATAAAGTTAAAATAAACTCTGCATAATTGCACCAAATGACCACATAAGGTGTAAGAATAAACGGCAAATTGACTATACAAGGTTAATATTATTATTAACTCTGCAAATTGACCATATGAGGTTGAGAAATAATAAATTCTGCAATTTGATCATAAAAGGTTAAGAATAAACTCTGCAATTTAACCTTGTTTGCTTTGAGTACTATAGGGTCAGACTCAAATAAATTTATTTGATGTATTTTTTCCTGCAATCTGTTATTTTACTTTTATTTAATCCATTTAAGCATTACAGTATGTTGATTTAGTTGGTAAAAATAATTCTTTTAATATTTTTTTATTATAAAACTTTTTAACAGAGACCGTTCTATGAACGATGGAAAATGCTGGAGAAGGAAGTGGTGGAGCCTAGAAACCGTGAACGTCATAATATTTGCAAACATGGAAATTCATTGTATAGATACGAGTTGGAGCCATTCAGGGTATAAGTTGCTCACAATAATTAATCACATTTATAATTAAAACTCACTTAAGGATTAATTTTCTTGATCAAATTTGTTACTTATCTTGTAAAGTATTAATAAATAGGTAAGGAGGAAGGACTTTTGGTTGCTATCTACTGTCACTAAACTTTTAAAGGAGTTCATTCCAAGGCTTTCGCATGATGCAGATGGTCTTGTTTTTCAGGTTTTAAATCCATACGCATGCACATTTATTTCAATATTTAAATAATTAATTAATAATTTCTGCTTCATTTTGTAAATGTATTATTTTTGAGTAAATATAATTTTTTTTATATGTGCGCAGGGTTGGGATGACCCGTATGTCCCGCGTACACATGAAGGACTTTTGAAGTGGAAATATGCATCAATGAACTCTGTGGATTTTCTTTTTGAGGTTTGATTATTAACTTTATTTTTATATTTTATTTGTTTACAGATGTCAATGTTCTTATAGGCCCGTAATCATTTTATTTTTGCATCAACAGATGGCTGAAGATCGCCAGTTACTTTTTCTTTTTGAAAGAGGGAAGAAGAAGCTAATGGAGGGGAACAAAATTGCATTTGGTGGTTAGTAAATTGATCAATTTGGGTTATTTTATGGCTGAAATCAAATAATTTAGCTAAAAAAATGGTGGTAAAGGTTAAATTGCTCAAAAGTAGTTAAAAGTTAAATTTTTTTGTGCATTTGATCTACTAAATTCACTTGTAATTATATTCAACATATTTTTCTTTTAAAATGCTGACCTGTTCATTTTTGAAACTAATCCACTAGTTATGATATATCTGCTCAAAAATAATTAAAATAATAAAAAATAATATTCAAGTGTTTGAAAGATTGGATTTGTTGATCTAGTTTCTTGTGAATCAGCAGATGATGTAGATCCTGCATCGTTCTCGGGGAAGATAATCGAGTGTGCATGGAACAAAGAGGAAGAAGTATGGGTCTGCATGCGGGTCAGGACAGATAAAGCTACACCAAATGAATTCAACACTTATAGAAAGGTGAAAAGACATTTCTACCCTTGCATGTAAATTCACATATATAATCTAACATGTTTTAACCGTATTTAATAATAGGTGATGCGGAGCATAAAGGACAACATCACAGAGGAAGTGTTACTAGATGAGATAAACGAGATAATTAAGTTGCCGATGTACGCAGATAGAATCAAACAGGATAGCAAAGGCCACCATCACTCAAGTTCTAGACCTAAATGACAAATTAATGGATGAAGTTTAGCATAGGAAGAAAAAAAAAGGATAATCGAGAACGTTATGTAATTAGGGAGCGAGCAAGATCGAGTGATTTAATATTGTTGTAAATTGTGATGTCTGGTGAGTTTGCATGATCCAGTTGCTGCAATTTATCTAGCTATGGATATCATATCATGAAGCCCTTTTCTTTGGTTTTTCAGGTATGATTATTAGTATTATTATTATTATTATTATTAGCCACATGGATTAGTAAATGTATATTTTAGTTTCCAGTCTTTGTGACTTTATGCCTTTCTCATATGGTGTTTCAACTTTTTTCACTCACCATCCAACTCAACATGACCCATGTTTTATTGGGTATTAAATGAAGTTATGTAGCAGATAGGTCATGAACCCACAATTTTTATAAGTTATGCTCTAGGGAATCATATAAAATTTGTAAATATGTAAACAGATAAGGAAGATATAACATTGAACGTGAGAGATAAGAAATTTTTTCTTTAAGCTGGTAGAGATTATTATTACAATAGCGCACTGGTCGAAGGAAGTGATACTCTATGTTTCTCTCCTATGTTCAATTTGAATGAATCACCATTTCAAGATCTCACTAAGGTAGTGTTCACCTCCTTTTATCTAACTCTATTTGGTAGTGATCACTTATTAAACATGTAGCCATTCCAATGGTGATTATCTTGATCTTTTTAGTGGCTGTTTGTTTACCTCTTAACAAGCTCTTAATGGTTCAGAATGTTTGTTTCGTGAACAGATGTTTGAATGATTCAGACATTTGCCTCTAAATAGTTAAGCATTATACTGAGTCTGAATGGTTAAGACCTCTTATCTGAATTGGTTAGACATTTTCCTTTGAATAATTAAACATTACATTGACTTTCAATGGTTCAGACATCTTACTGATTCAACACTTAATGAATTAAATCTATTACTGGTTCAACACTTACTCATTCAGAAGTTGTTAAACAGCTTCTTAGTCTGATAGTGATCACCTTTATATATTTCTCACTTTGGATGATGATCACCCGTCTCATATACAAGAAAACCTACTGATGATTTTCAAAATAATATTAACGTGAATTGGATGTTAGAGATACTTATTGGCCTTTGAAAAAAAAAAAATTCTAATATAGATACTTGTCAACATAAATGCGTGTATATTATTTAAGTTGTTTGTGATATATAATGCGATCATATTATCTTGTAATCACGACTCTTATTTCTTTCAAACAATAGCTATAAATATTAATGCATATTTCTAACTTAAAATTGATTTTATATAAATCTTACACACAACTAATTATTGTCTTTGATTTTATAAATTTAATAATCACTTTGAAAACCCATGTAATAACCAAAAAAGTTTAGTATAATCAAACATCGCATTATGAGTTAATTATGATGAAAAACATTTCTCTTATTTCTTTAGAGAAAAGAAATTTCATATTTCATATTTATAAAGTAGGTTGTGTTTTTAAGGGTGTTTACCTACTTTAAGTTTCACTTTTCTAGATTTTTCATATTTCATATTCCATATTTCATATTTATAAAGTAGGTTGGATTTAATTTCTAAACCATAGCCTAAATCAATTGAAAGACGAATCAAATTCGAAAAAGTAATCGTTTAAGTTACCTAGATTAGAAATAACACACACAAGATGGGATCAAAAACATATAAAATTGGTTAACCAATGAAAATTGCCTCAAAGAAAATTGCAATCCACCATGGTGACATTGCAGGAGAACACATTCGAGTAGGAGGAAACCACCGGCGTTGGTGGTGGTCGTGGTCAATGGTAGCTAACAGTCAAAGGTGTGTAAGTCACCGAAACACCACAACATCACTCTCGTCACTAGTGTAGGCGGCTTATAAACCACCGGTTGTCAAAGAAAACCGGCTTGTAGTGAGGGTGCAAGGTGAGAGGTCGAGCATGAGGTTTATTGGATGGTGATGTTCATGCCTTATGGGTTGCTTTCGTGAGAACAGTCGTGGAGTCACCGTAGAATGGTGGCCGGCTTCCCCTTGCGCTCTTTTTTTAGTCGATCTTGAAAGCACACACAAGAGTGTGTGATATGCATGAGAATTGAGAAGAAACCTAGAGAAAATTCACTTTCACATTTAGGTTTAAACGTATTTTTTGAAAGGACAAAGTGTTTTTTATTAAAGTTTTTGTCACATAAGCCTACCATGTTATAAAATAAAGCAACGATGTTAACTTATAATTAAGGTGTGTTTGTTAGAGAAAAAACAAGCTCAAACTTGGAAGTGGTAGTAAGAATTTTCCCAAGTTGAGATTATTACATTTCAATAAGTCAAAATTGAAATTATTAAAATAGGTTTTGTTTTTGACAAATTAGATCTTTACTACTTCGAACGGACAATAATAATCTAAACTAACAATTTGGCCAAGATTAATCATATGTTTCACTTTTGTTACATAGACATAACAATAACAAAATCATTAAAGATTTCAACTAAACTTCGTTTCCATTTCCTTAAAATGGTTATTATAAACGAAATACGAAAAGTATAAGCTTTAAGCAAGATCAAATGGTATTCAATTGTATGATGAGTGAATTTTTTTAAGTTTTATTTTTTATCGTCATGGCCATTCACACGTAAATAATAATTGAGATTATTGGTCAAGATAAGATTATTATTAACCAATACCTGATATTTTGGATTATGAGAATCTAATTTGGTTTTGGGTAAACTTAATTTTGTCATTAGTGACTTTTAATTATTTGATTGAAAAACAAAAATTCATATCAAATTGGCCAAATAGCGTATAGAGAGTGGAAATCATATAGAAAAAAATTGTAGATATAAATCCTCAAATGTCTTCTGTAACTCCAATTAAGGTCTTGTAGACGGTGACTGCAATCGTCGTCGCTCGCGGTCACGCATTATCGATTCTACTTGCGAAGATCTTTGTTACCAAGTCCCCTAGGGTTTTTTTTATTGATCCATAATCTTACGTACTTTGATCTTGTAGTGAACTCAGTAAGATCAAGGTCTTCATGAAAATTAGGGTTCTATTTCTGTTACTTGTCTTTTCTGTATCATTGATTATTATAAATGGAGAAGAAGCAAAATCGAACAAGTTTCGTGAACGTGAAGCCACTGATGATAACTTAGGATATCCCAATTTGTAAGTCTTCTTACTTTATGCTGTGAATTTCATCCATTTTTGTTTGGATTACCTTTTGATTTATGATTTTGCTACTTCTATATTATCTAAAGCATCATTCGACTCTGGTTGTCTATAATGAGCTCCTATTAAAGGTCTAGAAGTTATTCTTACAATGGTTTTTGCTGATTTGGGAGTTATCTAGTGGGTTCTTGATATGTAGTAAAATGAATCAGGATCATGATTTCCGAGCTGTTTTTTAGCTTATTGGCCTCCAGTTAGAAAATGGTATCAATCTGGCAGTGATTGTGAGTAATTTGTGATTTATTTGTTAGAGATTACTAGCAGTCTCATTATCTCAATTTGATTGGGGTATGTGATACGTAGGACAACTACAAATTTTTTTTTAAATTAATAATGTCATATTGATATCCTCTAGTTCATTACTGAAATACCATGTTTTTACAAGTAATACAATCAGAATAATTATGTTCTCGTTGAAGCATAAAAACAATTTAATAACTAAGACATACTAGTTTCTGGATGAAGAGTTAACATGAATCAATATCGATTTTTTTGGGTAATTTATGAAGCTTATGTTTAGGTTTCTTGTGTTTAATTAACTAAGAAGCTGCAGTTATGTTGTTGTTTTCAAGTAGGCAGGTAGTGTAAAATATTCTTCTGTTTTTTTTGTCTACAAATTAGATTTTATTCAAAAAGAAAGAATGATAGTATGAAAGGTACGTAGAGTTGATGAAGATAAAAGTGTTAATACTTTTAGTACTTTTGGTAAGTATGTCGAGCCATGTAGATCTTTTATAGGTGGTTATATAACTAACTTTTACATGTTTGGTGTCTATAGTGATGAAGATGAATTGTTGAATAAACAATGCCCTCAAAATCTGGAGCTAAGATGGCAGACAGAAGTTAGTTCTAGCATATATGCAACACCATTGATTGCTGATATTAACAGGTAAAAGAGAGTTAAAAACTGTCTTCTGAATGTTGGGTTATACAATTTTCTCTGTTATTTTACTGTTTTTTTTTTGCTGAATTTTCTGTTAGTGATGGCAAACTTGATGTTGTTGTTCCATCTTTTGTTCACTACCTGGAAGTTCTAGAAGGTTCTGATGGAGATAAAATGCCAGGTGTGTCATTTAGTTAGATTTAATCAAATTTTATCTATTTATCTACACTACCTATGTAGTTTTCTATATTTAAATTGTAACAATCTTGAAATATCATGGAATTTGTAATAAATGTTTCAATCAAATTTTCTTTATTTATCACATATAAGATCAGTTTAGTCGTAATAATCTTATTTTTATGAATTCTGTACCTATTTCTGGAATGATATAGTGTGCAATGCCTGCAGATGGATAATGTGAATAGAACACATCTATAATGTTTTTTAAACAACTAAACACATAATATAATTACTATATTGAGCTTATAATATTTTTTATTTTATTTTTATCAGGATGGCCCGCTTTCCATCAGTCTACCGTTCATGCCAGCCCACTATTATATGATATTGACAAGGATGGTGTTAGAGAAATAGCTCTAGCTACATACAATGGCGAGGTGTTATTCTTCCGGTACAGTCTTTTTTTTTTCTTAGTTTATATTTTGCATCATTGTTATCTTTTTCTATTTATATTATTGTCAAGATTTAGTGTTTTTTTCTTTATGCAGATCTTCAGGTTATATGATGTCAGATAAATTAGAGGTCCCTCGGCTAAAAGCTAAAAAGGATTGGTATGTTGGGTTGGACCCGGATCCAGTTGAACACTCGCATCCCGATGTTCATGATGATTCTCTCGTTCAAGAGGCTGTTATGCACTCCATACCTCGTATGTCATTATGTCCTTTACAGAAATCATGAAAAATAAATGTAATTTTTTTTAGCATAGTGGAAATTTTAATCAAGTTTATAGGACCAAATTATTTATTTTTTGAGTTAATTACAGAAAATAATAGGTTTGGTACTAAGGGTTTAAAATTATATTTTTTTATTCAAAAGGTATGTTGGTCATTACCTTCCAGTTTAATGTTATTGAAAGTTAGCGTTAATACCCAAATTGGTGACAAAATTGACCTAAAGCTGTTACTTTCCTCAAACCACACTGACCATTTGTGTAATTACCTCTTATTTTTTTAAAGAGGGTATAGTTACTTGTTCATATGTGTTAATTTTTTATAAAGTTGTGTGCTAATTTTTTATAAAGTTGTTTGTTACATACTGCTATATGAGTAACTATGATTGTAAGTCATAATAAGATGTTTTTGTTGGTCATTGTTTTTCTTCTTGTAATTCGAGCAAACGTGACATTAAGTGTAACCGGTCTTTTTTTTTTAACAAAAAACCTTAACTAGGTAGCATTTATAAAGAAAAATGATCTTGATTAACAATGACCACTTTTGAGAGACATTTTTAGATAATTATCAAAACTCAAAATTGTTAACTGTACCAGTGATATCTAATTATTCTAACTAGCCTACACTTGAATAAACGTTTCCTCAGCCCCCACAGAAGCTAACCATACATCTGATTCGGAGGCGAATAATGCGAAAAATATTGAAACGCGTCTAAAACCTGAATCGCCAAATAATACAGAACATACTTCTGTGGATGAACATGTCAAACAATCACATAATGAGAGTGACACCAGTACAGATTCATTGGAAAATGGCAGCAATAATGCACAAAATAAAACTAGTCCTCATATTGAGTTGCCAAAGGACAATAATACCCCTGCAAATAATGAAATTAAAACCGGAAGACGGCTTCTAGAAGAGAAACCGCAAGAGAACAATGATGAGAAGGATGTTCATGTAGCAACTGTGGAAAATGAAGAAGGCCTTGAAGCTGATGCTGACTCATCATTTGAGTTACTTCGTGACAATGATGAGCTGGCGGATGAGTATAATTATGATTATGATGATTATGTTGATGAAACAATGTGGGGAGATGAAGAGTGGAATGAAGCACAACATGAGGCGTCTCAAAGTTATGTGCATGTTGATTCACACATTTTGTGTACTCCTGTAAGTCTTATATCTCATGCGTTCGTTAAACCATCTTTGATTATGTGATATCAGAATGAATTATGATTTTTATTTTTTTTCTTATAATTTTTGTTTTTATTTTTAGGTGATAGCTGATATTGATCGCGACGGCGTTTCAGAGATGATTGTTGCAGTCTCATATTTCTTTGACCAGGAGTGAGTTTTGTTTGATTACATACGGTATCTAGTTATAGTTGACCTTTTGACCATGGGTATCTTTTTACAGATACTATGATAACCCAGAGCGCGTGAAGGAGCTTGGTGGTATTGAAATAGGAAAATATGTTGGTGGTGGAATTGTCGTTTTTAACCTTGAGACCAAACAAGTTAAGTGGACTGCTGAGCTGGATTTAAGTACAGATACTGCAAAAAACCGCGCGTATATATATTCTTCTCCATCAGTAATTGATTTGGATTGTGATGGTTATCTAGACATCCTTGTTGGCACTTCTTATGGCCTATTTTATATCCTTGATCATAAAGGTAATACAATCTTTATTATAAAATTAAGAGTTAATTACACATAAGTTAGCATTTATGCTTTCAACTCGTTACGTAATAGAAAGCATAAAACCTAAACATGATTTTTGTAATGATTTTGGGTATTAAGGCTAACGTTCATTAACTTTTCCGTCAATTTAGGGTAAAATGACTAAATTAACCTTTGACTTTGACTATTAAAGAAGTCAAAGGGTAGTTTGGTCATTTCACCCCAATTTAACGGAAAAGCCAACAGACGTTAGCCTTAATACCCAAACTCGTAACATAATAGAAAGCATAAAACCTAAACATGGTACTTTTAACCTTTGCCAACCATATCTGTGTAATTAACTATAAAATTAATGTGAAACAATATTATAAAGTTTCAATTATTATTCAGGCAAGGTAAGGGAGAAGTTTCCTCTTGAGATGGCTGAAATACAGGGAGCTGTAATCGCTGCTGATATAAACGATGATGGGAAGATTGAATTGGTTACTACCGACACACATGGAAACGTTGCAGCATGGACTCCTCAAGGTCTAGAAATTTGGGAAGTGCATCTTAAGAGCTTAATCTCTCAGGTAAAACAAAAAGGGCTGGTCATGGGTTGAAACGGACCAAATCGGTTTGACCCGCTAAAATTATAAATTTTTTTTTTAATTTAAATATGTTATTATTAGGGTGCAACTGTTGGTGATGTGGATGGAGATGGTCATACGGATGTGGTGATTCCAACAATATCGGGAAACATTTATGTTCTTAGTGGAAAAGATGGGTCGCATGTGCGCCCGTATCCGTATAGAACTCATGGGAGAGTTATGAATCAAGTTTTGTTGGTTGATTTGAGCAAACGCAAGGAAAAGAAGAAAGGGTTGACCATTGTTACAACATCATTTGATGGTTATTTGTATCTCATTGATGGTCCCACTTCGTGTGCTGATGTTGTGGATATTGGTGAAACTTCGTAAGTCCCTTTGTTTGAATTAATGTTTTAACCGTTGTAAAATGGGTTTATGTTTTGTTTTATCTCTTGCATAAACAATAGTTGTCACATATTATTCATTTTCGAATTATAATAGAATTGTTGTGAACATATTAACTCACCAATTACTTGTATATTTGAAATTTGAGGCTATAAAATTCAAGTAAAAAACTTGTCTTTTTTTTTTTCTTCAAGATGGAAGGAGGTTAAACAACACAGAAATATATGTTTATAATATATAACACTACCAATTGTATTGTAACAATCCCCTTGAATCTTATTATTTTTCATTTTCTTTCGTTTACATTACCTCTAAACACAGCTTGATTTTCTGATACTAATATTAAAAAATTTAATTGCGAAGAATCTATGCTTTTGTTATTTTGGTCTTTTGACTTGTACATTAAATGTTCTGCATTCACAATTCACATAAACTTTATTTAAAACCAGTGTATTAATTAATGAACAGATATAGCATGGTGTTAGCAGACAATGTTGACGGTGGAGATGATCTTGATCTTATTGTGACAACCATGAATGGCAATGTTTTTTGTTTTTCAACCCCTGCCCCATATCATCCTCTCAAGGCATGACATAATTTTTAATATTTATTATTATTATTATTATTATTAATATTATTATTTTCATATTACTCTCATTTGTTGATTCTTAACATATTTATTTAATGTTTTGGTTTTAGTCATGGAGATCACATAATCAAGGGCGAAATAATGTTGCAGCGCGTGTTGACCGTGAAGGTGTCTTTGTTACACCTTCATCTAGAACATTCCGTGATGAAGAAGGAAAACATTTTTGGGTTGAAATAGAGATTGTAGATAAACACAGGGTACCATCTGGATATCAAGCCCCGTATAATGTCACGGTATGATTAACATTTTTTACTTATTTAGGTTATATAGTTATACTTCACCTTTAATGTCGTAAAATGGTTAAAAATGAAAATTGGTCGAAAAGGAAACATGTCGAAACTCACCTAAACTGTATTCTTTATGCATAAAGTCTTCTAAATCTTCTATTTCAAAATTATCACTTTAGCAATATGGTTTATCAGTAGTAGTTAGATCATCAGTTAATATGATTATTTAGATCAATGCTTTAGATATTTTGTTAATAACATTATGATGGATTTTAAGAGTTACCTCAGAATCTTACCGTTTGGATAATATTATCTAATAGATCTGAATCAATAAAGTTATTTTGGAGGCTTTATGCATTAAAATATACCTTGTGATGAACCACCCTTCTGAAAATATACTTTTTAGCTAACTATTCTATTATCTATTTTCATCAGATATAAAAATTAACCTGAATGGAACCGTTGACTTGTAAATGGGTCAAAGTTGTGACCTATATTAGTCAGAGGTGCTAACCCAGGCACGACTATAATATTCGCGGGTTGACATGAACACGCCCCGCATAACAAGATATTTTTTTGTTGTTTTCTATACATATTAGTACTTTAAACTTACAAACTTTACAGCAAAAAATATGAATGTATGTGAAACAGTTACGTTTAAACTATAAAATCTTATGTCAGTTTCTCTTTTAATTTCTACATAAAATGCCCAACCATGTTTATTTATGACATAAATTACATATTTTTTAAAAAATAAACAGTTTAAACGGGTCAACACACTAAACCGACACGATTCGCTTAGCTAAACGTGTATGTTTAACATGAATTGACCCAAACCCGTTTATACAAAACCTATACACACAAACTTTTTGTTAGATTCGCGTCATGTCAGAATTTCACACTACTACTAATCTACTATACTATCATTATTCGATGCATTCTTTATATATCTATGAATTAATTGATTTTTCTGCTTTGAACATTTCAGACATCATTATTAGTTCCTGGAAATTACCAAGGCGAACGAACAATCAAAACCAACCAAGTTTATGAGAAACCGGGAAAATACAGGATAAAGTTACCAACAGTAGGTGTTAGAACGACAGGTACCGTGGTGGTGGAAATGACAGACAAGAACGGTTTATACTTTTCTGATGAATTCTCTTTAACATTTCATCTCCATTATTATAAACTGCTAAAATGGCTTCTCGTGCTTCCAATGATTGGCATGTTTGCTGTTCTTGTGATCTTTCGCCCACAGGAATCCGTTCCTTTACCGTCATTCTCACGCAACACAGACTTATAAGTTGGAAAAACATCTATATTTGTTGTTTTTTTTTTGTGTTGAGTTGCTATAGTTTGGATGATGTTGGATCAAGTTTTGAGTTGAGAAGAGTTGTTAAAAGCAAAAGCAGGTTAATGTTTAGTTTAGATGTATGTGGTTTTGGGTTGGGGACTATGTTTAAAGGAAATTGGTATTTATTTAGACCATTTTGCTTTCAAATTCGAGTTCATGGTTAATAATGCTATTGCTTGATAGAGGAGATGATTTTATGAGAACTGAATTCTGTAACTATATCAATTGCATCATATAGAAGATTAAAAGCTTTCATTGGTGTAGCAAACATTGACACATGCACAATCTTGATGCTATGGTTAAAGGGTATCTTTTGTCTTCTATTCACTCGCAACCATTTTCATATTCAATAAATATTACTTTTTTAAAATCACTACATTTTATCTCTTCTATTCAATTTACAAAATTACTATATTTTCTCTATCATATTCTCTATACATAGAGAATCTATTATTTTCTCTAAATCTCTTCACTCACAAGTACTTTCAATAAATCTTTATAATACAGATAATAGACTCACACAAATTTAAGGAAGCTAATGTGAATGCTCTAAGGTAATTACTTAGAAATCACTCTTATCATATAATTATTTTTTTAACAAGAAATGGAGACGTCTTGAGGCCGCCTCTCGCTAGCATAGTTGGCAACGTAATTAGTTAACCAGAGACGCCTTCAACTCTGAACCACCTCGTACCTAGTTAACCAAGGACGCCTCCAACCCTGAACCACTTCAAGAGAAAACGTGTTTTACAGAAAAACTCTCTAACCTCCCTCAACCCTATTTTTTTACCTTGGATGGGTTTCAAACCACCAGGCAAATGCCCCCTTTGGTAACACTACCTATGATATGATCCATTGATTTCTTTGGTAAGTGACCAATTTTTCCTAAACTTTTTAGTCAAAACTTCATTTTGTATTTGATCCTTCATATGATCCTTCAGTTATGTACGTATATGTATATATTATTTTACATAATAATCGGCCTCAGCAACCATAAAGAGCTTGAGAAAACTTATCTATGTTGTTGCCCTATTTTTATACCGGACACTTTAAATATATAATGCATAACTTGATAAATAATTAATTTATGAACAAATTACATAAACTAATAAAAAAATTGTAATATAATTAAACTCGATATATGAATATTTGGTTCAAGCTCATGATTATAATTAAACTTACAAAATCTATAAATATTTCATAAATTACTAAGGTATCGTTTGATATGCATGAATAGAGAGTGGTATATAATGAGCCATTACGTTGGAATGAAATAAAACATGTTTGGTTACACTTATTAAAGAAATGCACCATTACATAAAGAATGTGTTTCCTTCTCTTTTAATAATTTTCATTCATTGGGGGATGGGTGTAGTTTTTTCATTCCTTTCTTTGAAAAAATGACCCGATCAATAATCCAACCCATGACTCGACCAATACCCAACCCATGATCAATACCATGACCCGACCCATTACCCGACCCATGACTCGAAACATAGCCCGACTCATGACCAGTGGTGGATCCAGAATTTTTTTTCATGTGGGACGAAAATTTCTTAGGGTCGTTTGAGTATTGCCATATAATATTTTTCTCTTATGTTTCGGGCCAGTTTGGGTTGAATCGGGTTTACATGTTAAAAAATAATCAACCAAACAAAATTTCGTATTAAAAAACATAATGGGCTAGTGATGAGTTTGGTTTAATATATTAAATATAATAATGAACTTATTTAATAGATGATAATTGTGAGTTTGATTAGTTAGTTGGGCTTATTTTCAACTTGGGTTTTAATGTTTTATAACTAAACTTAGAAATTAAAATTGGATTATGAGCGGATTAGGGGGCGATCACAAAATTTTGTGGGGGTCCGTCCGGATTTTAACATATATATACCACTGAAACAGAAAATTTCAAGGAGGGCGACTGCTAGGGGTGAGCGTGGTTCGGTTCAGTTACAACCGTAGCCGTAACCGAAATATTCGGTTATTAGTTTTTAATAACCGTTCGGTTTCGGTTTTTCGGTTATATTATCAATTTCGGTTTGGTTTTCGGTTATTTTATATATTATTTTATTTTTTGTTTTTTTAAGTAACAAAACGTCAAAAATGCAAACACCTAAACTATTAATAGATAATTCATGAAGTGATTATGAGAAGATATGAATCAATATTGGCGAAACATATTTCGCCTTTGTAAATTAACTCGTTTTCAACAATTTAACATCACCTAATGATAAAAGTTGATGTATGAATATACTAGTATACATGTATAATTACAAAACATATAAGAACTATCTAATCATGATATATAAATCTTTAAGAGGTTAGTCTATTCAATAAGTACTATTACGCAAATAAAAATAATAATATATATACATAAACGCATATTAAATTTATATAAACACTAGTATATTTATAAAAAAAAATATAAAAATTAGGTGATTCGGTTCGGTTATTTCGGTTATTGAAAAAGGAATAACCGAAACCGAACCGAATGTTTCGGTTTTGGTTTTTTTTGGTTCGGTTTTCTTTCGGTTTTTTGTTCGGTTCGGTTTTTTTGGTTCGGTTATTACGGTTAATTCGGTTCCGGTTCAGTTAATTCGGTTTTTTGCTCACCCCTAGCGACTGCCCCCTTGGAGTGTAAGTGCATACGCCCCTGCTCATGACCCGACCCATGACTTAAACCATAACCCGACTCTTGACTCAAATCATGACCCGACTCATTACCCAACCCATGATACAAACCATGACCCGCCCCATGGATCGAACCATAAACCGACCCATTACCCGACCCATGATTCAAACCATGATCTGACCAATGACTTGAGCAATAATCCGACCCATTACCTAACCCATAATCCAATCCATGACTCGAACCTAACCCGGCCCATGACTCAACCCATGACCCACGACCTAAACAATGACCCGTCCCATAACCTAAACCACGAACCAACCCATAAGCTAAACCACGACCCAATCCATGACTAGAACCATGACCCGACACAGATTGTATTTCATTCCTGCATCTTTTTCTTTCTACCAAACAATATGAAGTAATGATTCATGTCATTACCACTGATAATCAACAAAGGAAATGTTTAGCAACACTCATAACTGTCAACTTATTTTTCACCGAGACTCACGAGCTTACTGAAACAAGCTCATCTTTTAGTTTTGCATTAACTTATTCTTTAGTTGAGAGTGCATGAGGAAAATAAGTTAAAAGTTGTAAGTTTTTGGACCCATAGTCCATACACCTAAAGGTGTAAAACCTGTTGGATATAAATGGGTCTTTGTACGGAAACATAATGAAAAAAAAATATGATATTATACGGTATAAGGCACGACTGGTAGCACAAGGATTTTTGCATAGACCTGGAATTGATTATGAGGAGACATATTCTCCAGTAGTGATGCAACAACTTTTCGTTATCTTATTAGTCTGGTAATACAAGAAGATATTGATCTGCGCCTAATGGATGTAGTGACAACCTATCTCTATGGCTCACTTGATACCGATATTTACATGAAATTCCCCGAAGGATTCAAACTGTCAAAATCATTAGAATTTATTTCTCGAGAACATCTTACAATTAAATTGATCAAATCAGTATACGGGATAAAACTATCTGGGCGTATGCTGAGTATTTGTTGAAGAAGGTTATGAAAACGCATCTGTTTGTCCATGCATTTTTATAAAAAGGTTAAAATCTGAGTATATTATAATTGCCGTGTACGTTGATGACTTGAATATAATTGGAACTCCAAGGGAGATCGATAAAGCAGTTGAGTATTTGAAAAGAGAATTTGAAATGAAAGACCTTGGAAGGACAAAGTTTTGTCTTGGGTTACAAATTGAACATCTTAAGGATGGAATCCTTGTGCACCAAGAAACCTACACAGAAAAACTGTTCAATAGATTTTATATGAACAAATCACATCCATTTCCAATAGTTGTAAGATCTCTTGATGTTGAAAATGACACATTTTGACCTCCAAAAGACAAAGAGGAAATTCTTGGTCCCGAAGTACTTTATTTAAGTGCAATTGGTGCATTAATGTTTCTTGCTAGTCCTACACGACCGAATATATCCTTTTCTTTAAAGTTATTGGTAAGATATAGTTCATGTTCAACAAGGAGATATTGGAATGGGGTAAAATAAATATTTTGATACCTTCAAGCTACAAAAGATATGGGTTTGTATTTTACCAACAAATCTATAACAAGTTTGGTTGGTTTTGCGGATGCAGGGTATATGTCTGATCCTCACACCGGTCGATCTGAAACTGGATAGTTATTCATAAGTGGAGGAACTACAATTTCATGGCGTTCAGTAAACCAAACAATCACAGCTACTTCATTCAATCATGCAGAACTATTGGCAATCCATGAAGTTGGTCGAGAATGTGTTTGGCTAAGAACTTTAATCCAACCCATTCAAGGATCTTGTCTTATTTTTGCTAAAGAAGAGGGACCGACAATCTTATATGAAGACAACGCTGCATGCATTGCCCAACTTAAGGAAGGATAAATTAAAGGTGACAAAACCAAGCATATTTTGCCTAAGTTTTTTTTCACACATGACTTGCAAAAGAATGGCGCTATTACTGTCCAACAAATATGTTCTAGCAAAAATTTGGCAGACTTGTTTACCAAATCACTTCCAACATCAACATTTCAGAAATTGGTTTATGGGATCAGGATGCGCCGACTCAAGGATCTTAACTGATAATATCTTCAGGGGGTAAATACGCGTTGCGCTCTTTTTCTCTTAGCTAAGGTTTTAGCCCACTAGTTTTTCTTTGCAGTGTTTTTAACGAGGCAACATCTTAAAGCGTATGAGATTGATAGTTAAGGGGGAGTGTTAAATATAGATATGATATTATATGGTTATCAATGACTAATATAGATTAGCTTGTTTCTAAAGTTTTCTATCCTTATATATATATATATATAGGTGACGGATCCAATACATATACTGTTTAACCTACATAACGTAGGATGCAATAAAAGATTGACACCTGTACACTTTTATTTATATCCGTAAGGGTACATGGGTAATTTTACCAATCAAACCTATTTAGAAACGATATACGTAATTCGACAGTTTCCTATTTTCATGCATTCAGTTAATATATTTCCGATCGATTCATAATTTCAAATTTTCATTTTGCGTAAATAGTTTCGAATCGTCCTTGTTAATCAGCATTTCATTTTTGATATCTTCGTAATCATTTTTACTTTAAGATGGAAGTTTTCAGAGATCAAGATGGTACGTTTTTTGTATTTTTCTTATAACTATCGACACACACTTAATCAGTTTTGAATCGTAATGACATATTTGGTTTGTTCGTATTATCATTATCAATTGTTGAAATTAAGAACGTATTTATTAGAACGTGTTAATTTCGACAGTATATGGAAACGTATTGATTGAATTTTGGATTGGAACGTAATTAATTGAATTTTACGCTTGGAACGTAATTAATTGAACTTTTTAATTTCGACAGTATATGCAAGTATGATATTTTTGGACGAAAACGTATTGATTGAATTTTGGTTAAGAACGTAATAATTGATTGGATCGTAATTAGCAAAGTAATAATTGGTTGGAACGTAATTAGTAACGTAATAATTGGTTGGAACGTAGTTAGGAACGTAATAATTGGTTGGAACGTAATTAGGAAAGTAATAATTGGTTGGAACGTAATTAAGAACGACGTAGTAGAACGTAATAATTAAAACGTATGATTTCATCAGGAACGTAATTACAAAAAACGTAATTATTAGAACGTTATTAGTTAGTAGAACGTAATTCATATATTATCATGACTAAATAATAAAACGTAATTATTAGAAAGTTATTATTCAATGGAACGTAATTATCATATTATGGTTTCAAGCTTATATTTATATTTGGCACGTAATTACCAGATGAATTTGATTTTGCAGGCAACGTTATTCAAGAGCAAATTGTGGGTATTCAAACAACTTCACCAACGTCCGGTAGGAAATCATATATCCCGGATGTATCATCTTCTTTCAAGCCCTTAGAGGGTATGGAGTTTTCATCTATTGAGCATGCATATGAATTTTATCAAGCATATGCTAAGAAAGCAGGTTTTGGTACCCGTAAAGGTTCACAGTTAGATGTTGGCAATATTGTAAGGTCAAAGTATTTTGTATGTTCCAAAGAAGGTTATAAAGCTACTAAACACATTGATACTCTTGATGTTTCTGATGAGATTAGGAAAACAATTAAAAAAAGGAATAGACCCTCCCAACGAACTGGATGCCAAGCACTTGTTATGTTAAAATCCAACGATGGTAAAACTTTCAAAGTCCAAAAGTTTGTTGAACATCATAACCACAGTTTAGTAGCACAAGAAGATATGCATCTTCTTCCGTCATGTCGAAAGTTAACATATGAACAAATGCAATTGATTTGTTCTATGTCGAAGCACAATATTGGTCCTGTTAGAGCGTTTAATATTTTGAGGACAAAATATGGTGGATTTCAGAATGTTGGAGTAACTTCAAATGACTGTAAAAATTTCAAAAAACAGTTGAATTTGCATATTGGCGAATATGATGCAGACAT
>WOUH02000014.1:3390832-3406507 GCA_009936405.2 Stevia rebaudiana
TAAACTTAACTTACAATTGAAGCAACTTTTTGGTTGGTTATTTTTGTTTTTGGTGGTGTTGTGCTAAAGTTGATGTTGTTTCATGTTGTCACATGTTAATATTCGTGTTGTCTAAACATTGTAAAACGAAGCCTTCTTGACTAAAAATTTGTTGGTGTTGAACCGTTCTGACACAACGCGCCTGTGAATTCTACTAGTTTTTTACGTTTTATAGATTAAACTCTTTTTTTTTAATTTGGTTTATCCGTTAAGCAATTGGTTTCAAGTAAGAAAGGGTTCTAATGTAGAAAATGTAAGAAGAACTTAAGGTCATTAGATTAATAATTAATGGTTGATATAAAATTATAAGTGAAAAAGTTGTTGGATGATACTTTGATAATAGTCATTTTTTGTTGACTTTTTTTCAAGTTCCCTAACTTTTTAAAAATGTTCATAACTTTAACATACGACAATATTTTTTTTAAAATTGCACTATAAAAACGAGTATTTTTATCTTTAAAACGAGTATATTGTTGCTATATAAAAAAATTAAAAAAATATATGTCCAACTCATTGTGTCTAATCTTATACATTGTGTCTAACTCACGTCATTGTGTCTTTCCTACTCGTCTTTGTGTCTTTCCTATTCGTCATTGTGTCTTTCATGCTCGACAGTGTGTTTTCCTAAACACAATTCTATTGTTGTCTAAAATGCGTTGAATAGACATAAGACATAATACTTTAACACATAATATTTTGTGATACAAAAAAGCAAATAATGGAAAGTACACAATACACAATGCAATACTTTTTGTGTGATACAATACACATACAATGCACACGACACAACACAAATACACTAAGATTGTGATATCCATTAATTTACCGCATTTGTAATTCGACCCGATCGGATCGTTCTAGGTAATATAAAAATTAATAAATGAAATTCCACGTCAATCTCTAGTCTTATCACAATCAATCTAAAGTTTAATAAACAATTTGCACACGCGTGTAAATACCCACGAACTTAGGTGAACGAACAAACAAACAAACAAACGAATCAAAGTCGAAACCATAACAAAAATAATTATGTTAACAAGGTATCCTCGCGACACGCGAGAACCCACCAACCCAACTTTCACAACGTGCGAGATTCCAACCAACTTGGGCGACATCAATTGTCCCTCGCGTCTCACGAATCACCCAACCCCCGAGCCTCGCAAAGCGCGCTAGTGTTTGACGTGCAAAACTTGATTCAAGTGCTCTTTAACCCATTCTTACACTCCATGATCACCCCAAACACACTAATATCTCTCTCTCAAACCAAGAACTTGGTTTCATGTTCATCTCCAACCCATTTAACCTGCAAATTAAAGGATTGTGAGGATTGTTCTTCATTTGGGAGTTCAAGGAGGAAGAAGGGAGCCCGGTTTCTCATCTACAACATCACCTACCACATTTGAAGAGTTGAAAGCTTGTTGTAAGGAGGATCGGTCCAACAAGTAGCGCCGCTCCATGGGCTCGAAATCGGGCCACCAAGAGTAAATGGGCTAACAATTAGACGTTAAACTAGCCACACATCTCACCCTTTAATCTCTAGTGTCATGACCAATCGTGGTATCTTTTTGGATAAGCTGAGAACTTCGTAAAACCACTTTGTTAAAAACATGTGATGTGTTTGGATCATCGTCATACACGTGTGTGTATATATATTCATATGTTTGTTAAATTACGTATAATTTTAACTGGGACCCACAATAAATCATTTTGGATGAAAGGATGGAAGACGTACGTAGATTGAGGGGCTATTGTTTGCTTGCTGGAGCCGACATCCTAAAACAGAATGAGTTGCGCATACCCCTTTATTTATTTGTTTTGTTTTATGTAAACGTATCCCTATGACCATGCATGGGCTTTCACTCTCAAAACGCAGCGTAACAGAAAGAGGATATATTTTTATGTCATCTATACCTTCTTTATATCAATCTAATAATATATTATTAGGAAGACTATACTCGAGTCTTCTAGTAGTTAAAATAATTTCTAAACAATATTAAATTTTAAGTATTCTTAGAGTTTTAACATACAATAAATCAACTTCTTTCATCCAAATGGTTTCAAATTTATGGTTAAACTTTTTTAACGTCAACGAATACTTTTAAGCTCGTCATCCGCCTATCATTTCAGAGGAAACCTACCGCCTAAGTGCCTACCGGTAAGTTACGAGTTACCAGTCGTGAGTTGTTATCAGTAGCAACTAGCATGACTCCTTGTGCTCTTCAATAACACTTTATCGGTGGTATCTTCATTTGTCATTAACAACTTGTTATTAACATCAAGGTAGTATATGTCAGGACTCAGGACTTATTATTTATCAGTGGCAAGTTACTTTTTCAACGGCACATCTGTTTTAATAAACTTACTTTCTTTTTAGCATTGTCAGATCATCAGCTTCTTCTTATACATGAGTAGAAAGCAACATGAATAAGAAGATGATGATGATGTGATAACCAATTACTCAAAGTACATTATCATAGATGTACATCTATGATAATGTACTTTGAGTAATTGGTACATCTGTGATAATGTACTTTGAATAATTGGTTATCATCATCAACATCTTCTTCCAAATATAATTTACACGAATTTTTTAATTTATTGTCTGATTAAATTCCGTCATATCGTCAACTGCTATATGAGTTGCACCTATATTGTCAGAGAGTTTAATCAAAATTTACTCAAGAGAGTACCCTCAATAGTTTAAGAACAACATACTAAGTAACTGTAGCAATATTTTTGTTTTGGTCCTATTGAGTGTGTTTGAGTTTACATCACTACTTGCATACATATAATTGTACTGGCTTGAAGATGGGGTCATTATCTTTTACTAATTCTTTTGTTGACGTCAAGTGGTGTGATTGACTAGCACTAATTAACTCGAGTCGCATTGATTGGTGTGGCTACTATTGATTCTCATGTTAATGAGGGGATATATGTTAGGAATCATGTATAGCGTGGTACTAGTAAGAGTGGTTGGTAAAGGTAGTGTAAATACGTGAGTGTCTAAGGTAAATTCACTCTCAAAAAATCAAAGATCAAGTGAGAGACAGATGTGTTGTGTATTAAATTAAATGATTAGTTTTAGTGTTTTAAATTAAAAAAAAAATGATAATTACTTTGACTACAAACACACACAACAGGCAAGCGCACCTATTTCAATGTAGGTAAGTTTAGGTAAGAAGCAAGTATCGATCCATGGACACGATAATGTCCAAATACTCGAACCTTGCTAATATCTGACTATGATAAAGGTTTGGAAAGAGGGTTGTTATTATATAAAAGAAAAAAAGAAACCAAAAATAAACGTAAAAGCAATATAGAAGATCAAAGATATTCCTTGGGCTAAATGTGCTTGTTTGTTTAGAATCTTATAATTAGTATTTAGTAAAGGTGTGCATAACTTTAAGATGAAAGGCCTATGTTGGCCAAAAAGTAGATGTGTTGGATCGGTTATGGCTAGTGTGTGTGGGGGCGAGGGGGTGGGGGTTAAGGGACTAATCTTTCAACCTGTTAGAAAGCTAGTCGCCTCTTGTAGGGCTAATCTCTCATATGTCAGTCTTCGAACTGATAACTTACAGACTGGTCTTCTCCTACTTGGTTTGGTTTCTTGGTCGGGTTTATCTAGCCGTGTAATTGTTCACAAAATTGAAAGCAAGTCCTACCATCTCTGATCACTCCTTATCACACGAGTTATTAATATGTTCTTTAGTAATAAAATGGAAGGTCTTCTAGTTAGATTGTCGCGATTCTTCGCCTATTGGAAAGCTTAATGTACCATCGTAAGATCAAGAATAAAGATATCTTGACTATGAGTCCTTCAGTAGCGTCTCTCTTCCGTAGGTGCCTCTTCACTCTGGTCCCGTCAAGAGTTCACTTTGGAGTGGGAGACACGATCCAGGGATACTACTGACCCAACACAGGCATACGTCCCTTCTGGGATTGCGATACCCTTTCCGGTATACAGACACTACTGACAAAAGTGCTGAATATTTACTCAACGTAGCAATGGAAATATATATAAAGACGTACAATCTTCAATACAAGCTCTAATCTTGGTTTTAGTTTTCAAAACACAAATAACTTCTAGAAAGTATACACTTGAACAAAAACTATTTTATCACCCAAGACTCGTATTAAGACAGTTAAACTTTAAGAGAATTATGATAGAGTTTTGTTTTCCAACTCCACTAATATCATAATACTCACAAGATTAACGGCTTAGGCAGTAAAATATGTATTCACATCAACTAAGTTTAAACATATTAAGAATAACTAAAAAGACATAAACACACACCAAATTAATTTAAAATAAAAGAATTTATTAAACAAGGTTCAATACAACCCTAAGGATTAAAGATGACTAACCGTAAGCAGTCATAAAGATGATAACGTACCCTTCTCTTGGTAATGGAGATAACAAATATATTTTTCAAGAATCAATACAAGACCCAAGTGAACATGTATAAAATGTTTCTTGCTCCTTGATTACAAGGGGGTATCTTAGAGTCCCCCCTCCCCCAAAAACCCCCCTTCTCTCAAAAATGGTGTTAGAAGGCACCACAAGTAGTCACGAAGACTTCTCTTGGTAAGCACGACCAAGCTGCATTTTTATTTAATTTTCCCACATTTCCACATCCTTCTCGTCGAGAAACTCAATTTTCATATATTTCTCGTAACTCGACTCCTAGTTCAAGAGATTATTTTGTGAAGTTTTGCAAAACATTTGACTTTATTTTTCTGCATTTTCATGTCATCTCTACTTCTTTTCACACGTGAGGCTAAATTTCCCGCTATCTTCCAAAAGAAGCGTTTAGGTACCATAAAATGAGGATGCTTGAAAAATATGTATAAATGATGACACATAAAATGAGGCTAAATTTCCCACCATCCACCGCCATCCACCACCACCGTCTACCACCATCACCACTGTCTACCACCACAACCGTCCACCACCACCACTATTGTCTACCACCACCACCACCGTCCACCACCACCCATTGTCCACCACCACCGCTCACCGTTTACTACCACCCACCTGTGACGCCCGTCTCCCGGGACAAGCCACGTCATCGGATCTACTCAAAAGCACAATAATTTATCAGAGATAACTCAATTGCAGCGGAAATTTAAACTTTTATTAATAAGTAAATCCGTTTACATAGCCGAAGGCTTCAAACAAAATTTACATATCGTAATACTAAGTTATGCCAGTCTTGTACAAAATCAGCAACCATCCAAACATGCCACTCATGCCACCTGTCTCAACCTGGTGTACAGGCTAAAAGTGTTCAGCTTACGCTGGTGAGTTCTAAGTTTTATCATAATTTACGGTTCCTTTATGTAAACCATTGTTATACTATTTATTATATATATATATATATATATATATATATATATTCACAACCGATACATACTTCAGTTATATAATCTTATATATTTCTGCCACTCAATCATTAGTAAACCTCAATGTTTGCTATAACCAATATTATTAAGTAAGCGTTCCCCACATATGACGTCTTATAAACTTAATACTTTATAAGCAGAGCGTTCCCCACACAGGACGTCTTATAAACTTGATACTTTATAAGCAGAGCATTCCCCACACAGGACGTCTTGTTTGCTTATATCAAATAGGCAGAGCGTTCCCTACACAGGACGTCTTATGTGTCTCTACCAATTTAGACAGAGCGTTCCCCACACAGGACGTCTTATGTGTCTCAACCAATTTAGACAGAACGTTCCCTATACAGGACGTCTTACGTGCCTCCCTATTTAAACAGAGTGTTCCCCACACAGGACGTCTTACGTGTTTAATTCTACATCTAAGCAAAGCATTTTCTTACCTTAATGTCTTACATGCTCTCGTCCACTACGATGTACTTCCATATATTAATTGTGTTTATAGATAGGGCGTATATAGGGCGGACCCAGCCACCAACCCACTACACAATTAATATATGTAAATCCATCATCAATAATCAAACAACAATTATAATCCTGATATCCAGGATACATATCCACAACTTATTGTTAATCACATAATCTTAACAATCTTTTAATCAATATAAGTTCCTTACCATAGGCTATACAATGGTATGATCCTGATATATCGAAGATAGTTTGTATACAGGGTGTACGTAGAGTTACCTCAGCAGCTAACCCACCACTTCTTCGGTATATCATGATAATGCCTTTGTTAGTATCTATGGATTTAGATTATTTCAACATATCTATTATAATAATCAGTATTATAATTCCTATCATAACATTACTCATGTTATTCAATCATACCAGGTTTATAACTAATTCACCATTATAACATCATAACGTTATTTTAAAACCTTTAAACGTACGAGCATCTATACTAGCCCAAAGCATCTTAAAAACATAAAAAGGGGGCTCATAGAACTCACCTCTTACTAGCAGAACCTTTACATATATTACTCCAAATATTTCCCGAAAACCGTCTTCTTACGCGAACCGAGACTTTCTCGAGCGTCTCCGAGATGATCCGGACCAGGTATAACCTCCCCTAGTATCCTATGAGGCTTTACGTGTGTTTGTGAGAAGTCTGGATCAGAGGAAACAACTTGAATTCTCATCACCCGAATGCCCCTATTTATAGGCAAGATCTGTGGCTGTCGGGGGCTACGCGTGCTGCTGTCTTGCCACCTTGCGCGTACCGCGCTGTTCTAGGCGACGTGGCCACCTCCATGTGGTGACACGTGTCTGCTGACTCTCATGTGGCTTCTATCACGTGTCCCCGAAGATGCCACGCAGAACGTGGTGCTGCCACGTGTCCTCTGCCCACTCCTGTGATGACACGTGTCATCGCGGGTATTTATCTGATCAGATGCGACTGGTTAACTTGTTTTTGCCTTTCCCGCTTCGTTCGGACTCCGTTTCGCGCAAGGTTTTTGCCTACGTTCACGATTTTCTATTTCGTATCTAACCTCGTTAGTTTCACTTCCTAAGGAGGTGTTGAGATTTCGGACCTATAAAACGCTCATCGTTTTGCGTGTAACTTTCATGTCGTCGCTCAAATCAAAATTCTGCATACGCTTAAAAGATTTTAAATATGTTTATTAATATGATAAAAGAGCTTATATCATATTAATACTGACTTACATTAAGGTACCATTGAGATTTCAAATATATTCTAGCCTATCGGAAAACCGTGTGTCACACACCGTTTACCACCACTGTCTACCATCAGCACCGTTCATACACCACCACTAGCTTATTTTAGTAGTATATAGGCATTAAAAACAAACAATCTTTTCTTGCAAACTGCATAGGTTTGGTGCACCTCTTTTCCTACAGATGTTTACGGATGTGGTCTGCAGACTGCAAACATTTTACCTCTTAAAAAACAAATATCACCTTAATAATTTTACGAGGAAGAGGCGATAGCTTATGCGACAAGGTTCGTCTTTTGGTTTTACGTCGGAGTGATAATGTTTGGGACTCGTATTTGTATACCGTATTAATATTCATTTTTTTGCCTCTTTTATCTTTGATTTATTTATTAATTTAATTTTCCTTTTACTGGTTTTTTTGATTGTTTTGGTTTTGAGAATCTCTTTTATTAACGTTAATTTTGTCCTTGCATCAGTGTTTACCGTTTTTATGACTGAGTGTCGCGACATATTTTTGTATATGTTTTTAGAATTCAGAATCGTGTTGTAGTTCCTGTCATAATTCGCAACATGGGATTCTGGGTGTGGTAAACAATTTTGGTGCAACGCTTGAGAGAATTTTACTAGTTTTTTTTTTAAAGCACTAACATTATATACTACTTAATTCCACCTACCAAAACTCCCCCTTTCTTTTGGTTAAATGATAAAGGCCATCGGGTTAAACCTCCCCTCAACTTCAACCAAATTCAATTATAGTGACTTAAAAACATCGGTATCATTATATAACAATTTCCTATCAATGTTTCAATATGTATAACCGACTTCTTAAAACTTCATATTTTTCTTTTATTTGTTTAATCATATTAATGTCACCAAACAGACGTACAAAGTTTCACAATTACTCTAATAAAAAATCTTTTTGGGTCAAAAACATAATATTTAAACTTCAAGGTAAATTATGCAAATTGAGCAAACCCAAAAAGAAAAACGAAAACATAAGCAAAGAAAGCTTGGGGCACAATAAACTCCAATCGGAGTATAAGGTCATCACCGCGCTCTATAATCTTCAGTTTAATTTAATCCGACGTTCTTCTTACCGATCCTGTTAAGGTTAGTTCTTAATTGAATTTTGTGTACACTTTTGTTGTCGATCATGAAGTTTGGAAGATTTAGGTTCCAGGATATATATACTCGAAGCTCGAACCATGATTAGCTTGTTAGGTCAATGCGATAGTTTATGTCCAGTCAATCCTCTCTCTCCAGGCTTTTTGAATTATTCTTAAATTTGAATAATAACCCTAAGTTTTAAATCTGTTTGGTGGATTACTGAATTTGTAATTATTATAATGTCGTTTATCTTATTTGGTTTTCGTGTTCTTTAGTTTAAGATCATTTAGAGTAAATAATTGGAATTTTGGGTAAGATGTCATACAAACTTCAAGAACAATTTCATCCTCTATAATTTTTTTGTTGGACTTTTTTATGAGTGAACTTTTGAAATTTGAATAAAAACCCTAGTTTTAAACCTGTTTGGTGGATTACTGTATTTGTATTTATTATGTAGTTTTCTTATTTAGTATTGTGGTTTTCTCTCTGATTTAAGATCATTTGGAAATTGTAATATACAATTGGAATTTTGGGTAAGATGTCATACAAAATACAAACTTGAAGAACAATTCCATCCAACTTTATAATTGTTTTCTTGGACTTTGATTTCTTACAAAATTGGTTTTGCTTCTTAGGTTCTATTGTATTAGTAAACTTCTGAACATAAAATGATAAAAATAATTCAGTCACAACAAGATTCTTAGTTAAGATGAATTTAATTGTGATATTTAGAAATGAGTTTTATTGTTCAGTGACAGTTAGTTGTGTACAGTTGTGATTAAACTGGAATGTAGAAACTAGATCAGTTTGATTGCATAGATGAGTTATCACTTGTGAATATTTTTAAACTCCAGTGATTTGTTTTCACCAATACTTTTGCAGATTGAGAACCTAAAGAGTTTCCATTGAAAAGAACTTATGATCTTGAATAATAATAATATTGTAACTTAAAATTGCTTTGGGTTACATACTTACATCACTAGCTCCTCAATTGATAATAATAAATCTAGACTTCTTGAGGTGGCAGTTTGACCTGTTTACAGTTTACTTACATATGGGTTGATTTAAATATTGTTTTTATCTTTAATGGGTAATCTTTAAGAAGTTAGCTGAAAGGAAATGGTTAAACAGGTGACTTCTAAAATGGTGACTGTTTTGCCGACCCACCCGTATAAAAAGTTTGACCCGTTACCCAACCTGTCTATCTGGCCATTTCTAGCATTGCAACTCTCGATATTATGTTTGAACCAACCTTATTTTTTCTCAGTTATCTGCAAGCAAACAATCACACTTTGTTAAGCTTAAAAGTAATTACACAAATGGTCCCTATGTTTTGGGCAAAGTAAAATGTTTGGGTGCTAAGGTTTAAAAGTAACAAGTTTAGGGTTTGTGATTTCAGTTTTGTAACGAGTTTAGGTATAATGGCTAACTTCAGTTAACTTTTCTTTTTAAATACAAGGAATTGACCAAATTTCCCTTTGACTTTAATTATTTAAAAGGTTGAAAGGGTATTTTGGTCATTTCATCCTATTTTAACAGAAAAGTTAACAAAAGCTAGTTCTAATACTCAAACTTGTTACTTTTTTTTGCCTACTAACTAAACCTGTTACTTTTATCTAACCATAGGGACCATTTATGTAATTAATTCTTTTCTTAGTTAATAAAAGTTTAAACACAACAGATGTCGAGAAGGTACGACAGCCGAACAACAATCTTCTCCCCCGAAGGTCGTCTCTACCAAGTGGAATACGCGATGGAAGCCATTGGAAACGCGGGGTCCGCGATCGGTATCCTCTCTAAAGACGGTGTAGTTTTAGTCGGCGAAAAAAAGGTCACATCAAAGCTTCTCCAAACCTCAACCTCAACCGAAAAAATGTACAAAATCGACGACCACGTGGCGTGCGCGGTAGCCGGCATAATGTCGGACGCAAACATCTTAATCAACACCGCGCGTGTTCAAGCCCAACGCTACACTTTCTCATACCAAGAACCGATGCCGGTTGAACAACTGGTCCAATCACTTTGCGACACCAAACAAGGTTACACTCAGTTTGGTGGGCTCCGCCCGTTTGGCGTCTCGTTTTTGTTCGCGGGTTGGGATAAAAACTACGGGTTCCAGCTTTACATGAGTGACCCGAGCGGGAACTATGGCGGTTGGAAAGCAGCGGCGGTTGGTGCTAACAATCAGGCGGCTCAATCGATGCTGAAACAGGATTATAAAGATGATATTAGTCGAGAAGAAGCAGTTCAATTGGCGCTTAAAGTTCTTAGCAAGACGATGGATAGTACAAGTCTTAGTTCGGAAAAACTTGAACTTGCTGAAATCTTTTTGTTTTCTTCTGGGAAAGTTAAGTATCAGGTTTGTACACCTGATGATTTGAGTAAGATGTTGGTTAAGTATGGTGTTACTCAACCTGCAGCAGAAGGTTGATTTGAGTCTGAAAGTTGGTGGTTTTGGACTTTGTTTGGATTATGGTTTAATTTTGTATGTTTGTTGGATCTTGATTTTGTTGTGTTGATGCTAAAAACATATGATTACGTTCTTGATTTGATGTTTGAATGGCATACACTTCGTTGGGGATTATACGATTCAGTTCACGACTTGGTTTTAGCAGTTCGGTGGTTTGACGATTGACAGTTTAGAACATGGAACTGGCTAATATTGTATTCATGAAGCATGTGTACTTTTTTTAAAAAAAAAATTCTAGTGGAACATAGCAGTTTTGATAAAGAAAAAGTAAAAAAGGTTGATTTAAACAGTTTAATGTCAATATGCTAAAGCTGGTTGATCTTATTAGGATTGTAAACATCGTTAGGCTCAAGCTTCGTGGTATAACTTATAGAAAACTCAAGCTTGAACTCAACTAATATCGAGTTATATTTCTATCGACTAGTTTTCAAACTTGGGCTCGACTCATTTTTATATTTATTAATTTTTTAATCGATAGTTAGAATATATTTATACATAGAACATTACTTAGTTGTTTTTATTGTAAATTTATAAACATTAGTAATAGTAATTATTATGTAAATATATTAAATATAAATTATTTGAATTGCTTGTTTAGGCTGTGAGCCTATCTTCTATTAACCGAACTTTGATATAAAAGCTCAAGCGTTCTTAGACTCGACTCAATTCAAGTAGCTCCTGGTTCAGCTTGACTCATTTACACACTTGGATATGACCGACCCATGGTTTCATATCAAACTCGAATGGTGACTCATGCACAACCACAACCAAATGTCGTTTACAACCATATGCATAACCAAATATTGTGAATCGATTATTTATTGATTGAAAGCAAGAATAACTTTTAAGGCTCCCTCCCTCTATTCAAAGTACATGAAGTGGATTTAAACTGAATAATAATAATAATAATAATAATAATAAGAGTATTCACCTACCGGCCCTTTGCATACATCACCAACACTCACCTCCAAGTAGACCACTACTAAATACTAAACATCGTATGAATCAATCAGTCGAAGTCAACCACTCACGAGCAGCCATCAGGTCCGGTAACACCGTAGCACCTGATTTCTTCCAATTCTCAGCATCGGGAATTTTAAACCGATCCAATAACAATGCATGCATCCCAATACTCTTAGCAGGCGCGTAGTCTTTGCGCATACTATCTCCGATGTGGAGAGCTTCTTCGGGTGCTATATTTCCAGCGCGCTCCAAAGCAATCTTGTAGATTCTCGGGTCGGGTTTTTCAACACCTTCTAGACCCGAGAAGACACCAAAGTCCCATTCGGATCCCTAGATTTCAAAATGTCAACAATGGAGGGATAAAATTGGATAATTTTATATCACAGGGAGAGTAACGGGTCAAAATGGATATATTTTATTATAAGGATTTGGTTTGTACGCCACAAAATACTACATACACTGAGGATGTTAAACGTGTTTGTGGGTTGGCAGGTCCAACCCGTCAAACCCGGCATGAATTATAAGGTTTATGATGTGTTTTTTTATCCGAAACATATGTGAAATGATGATGAATAAACAAGGAAATAAGATACAAATCAATTTTTATTTTAATTTAATTAAAATGGCGTAGTTTTGAATGGTTTCACACCTAAGTTATGTGCGTAACAGCCCCGTATTCACTTTCCCATAAAACAGTCATATATCAGTTATAGATTCTTATGTCAACTTCTCTTTCACATTATAAATATTAGCATAAAATACCCAAATAAATTAATTTTTTTCATACAACACAAACATAAAATAAATGAGTTAAACAGGTGAACCCGCAAACCTGCTGGGTTGACACGAACACGACCCATTTAGCTAAACAAGTTCTTAGGTTCGACCCATGAATTTCATGCTAGGTTCATCATTCATGTCGTGTTAGAAAATCACCTCCCTAACTACTATATACTCTTTGTCTCATCTTTTCTTGAAATTTACAAATCATTTATTTAAAATCAAATATGAATATATTAAAAATCTAATGAGAACTGGCAAAACTTAACATGTTCAACCGGTCTTTATTTTTAACCATTTCTTTAAATAATTACCCTACCTAAATTTGTAACACACTAACCTGATATAATCCCAAAGCTGGAAGAATTACATCGCGATACCTATATTCAGCATTGCTAACAATCCCAACTGTCACACCTTGCGAACGAAGCCATCTTAGAAACGGTTGAGAATCAGGGAAAACCGTGTACGGTGCAGATGAACCGAAGGTTGAATATATGCGCTTGAATATTTTCTCAAACGTCTCTTCGTCAAAATCATATCCCGCCTGATTAAACGCGATATAATGATTGTGAGTATAAGGTATTTGTATTTATAGAACACAAACATAATATGCAGAAAATGCATACCTAGACAATTTGTATATCTTGTACTTCATTATTTAACAAGAAGGGTATGAATTGACTTTTGGAGTCAACTATAGATATTACAAGTTTATTAGTCATCCTATGATGTGAATATTGCAATAGTAACTTTATTCTCAAATGATTTTTCTATTTGTACATGTTTTAAATTTAACTTAATCATCATGTTTTCCTAAAACATATAATTTCGTATTAATTTGAATCTAAAGGTATATATGTACATCAATCTACCACTTGCTACTAAATTTTATAGGAGCTAGAATAAAACTGATTATGTGACACAAAAGTACGTTACTGAAACACTCAAAACCAAATATTGCAACTTCTTTTTTGGTAACCATGAGAACCTGTTACTAGAAAACTCACTGGACCCGCCAAAACCCTGCTAACCAACGGGATCAACAAAAAACAAAGCTTACGTTGGACATCTAGCGTTCAAATGTTGCAACTTAAAGTATCAATAATCAAACAAAATTGCTTTCAAAACACACACGCAAACGAAAGATTCTTACCTTAACAAAAGAATCTCGAACGCAAGTTTTCCACCAAACAACATTGGGAATTTTCTCCGCATACCCAAAACACGGGTGTTTTCTAGCCATTTCTGTGTACGCAATTTTGAATCCATCATGCACCCGTTTGTAATCGGGACAAGAAAGCCCTGCTGATTTGGCAGCCATACAATAATAATCACCAAGTTCCCCTTTGTACGCCATTAAAGTCCCCGTGACATCAACAGTGATACATCTTAATTTTGTTAAGATAGACATATTTTAACCCAAAATACTTTCTTTCTTTCTAATATTACAAGCTCCTGCAAATAATACTAGAATGATGAGACAACATTAAATAAAAAGTCAACAAAACCAAAGTCATTTCATTTTTGTAGATCAATGTACTCAAACAGTTGGATTGTATTTTCAATGCTTACAGCAACCTAAATCATTTTATTATAACAAGTCCAGTACTAATGCAATAACATGGTTTTTGTAGTCATATATAACAGATTCACTATTTACAAGAATCAAGAAATAGACCAAAACATGTTTATGAGTCAACCAAACCCAACCAATTTTAACATGTCATAATACACCATTTAGAAGTAAAAAAAAAATTTCTAAATCATCACAAACTGGGAAACTAAAAACCTGATTGAATTTATAACCTGTTCATGGCAAACAAAATCAAATTCAAGAACTGGTCAACAAATCATCTCACTCAAGGCTAAAGTCAAAACATGAATGATCAAATGCCAAATCAGATTGAATCATTCTTCATCAGATAACATCTCCAAAATCGAAACAATTAACTTCCAATGAGCACAAGCATTTTCTAACATTAATCGACAATCACAAGAAACCACACAGATTCCGGAATATAAATACACATACCTATCAATTGATGTGATTAAAATTAGGTCGAATCATTAAAAACCCACAAAAGAACACACAGATTAAATCAAGAAAAGAATGAGTAAAGCTGAGTATATACCCAGAAGTTGAAATGAATGAAAGAGAATCTCAATTGCTTCGTTTAAATCGCCATGAAAAGAATCGAATGAGCTCGTGCTGCTCTTCGATTAAATAATAATAATAATAATAATAATTTGTTCATGGTTTTCTTTAAATATTACATCACAAGTACTCTTGAACGTTTTCCCGCGGCGCCGGAGGGTGGGGGTGTGACGGTGTGTTTGCCGAGGGATTGATTCTGGTGGCGATGAAAGTAGTTGAGTTTTATTACAAGTAGGACCCTATGCTTATCAAAACATGCTACATTTATTTCATTTCTTTTGCTTAAACACCGTTAAATTGTGTATCGTGACTGTTTGACAATTGTGTTAGGTGTGAATTTAAGACTTGACACCAATCTAACATGAAAATTGTGGGTTTGAGTTTCGTGTAAGTGGGTTTGAGTCAGTTTGGTTAAACTTGTGAAGAGGTTCAATTAAAAAGATCATGTATAGGTTGATCGGGCAGGTTTACGAGTTGATTCGTTTAACATGTTTATTTTTTTTTACTTTGTAGAACATATATATTGCAAGATTAATACAAGGAATGATGTGGGTATGTGTTAGAAATTTAAGAAGGAAACTATTTTAATTATGGCAAATTGGACTGAAATAATCCCACCTTTTTGAAATTGGTGGATAATAATCCCACCAGGAAATATCACTCTCTGCGGTGCCACCTTTTACTCTTTGTTTGAAAAATGGACCGCCGTTAAAAAAACCCTAACGACATTAAGGGTCTGTCTACGTGGCATCTGCGTGGCATCGGCGTGGCAGCTGATGTGTATTCACTTTTGTTGACCATTTTTAAACTAGTTTAATTCTAATATGGTGGCTAGACTTAAAATAATAAAACTTAAAGGTTAAAGAGACAAAACAATCAACACAAAAGATGAAGGACCGATTTTGCCATTTCCCGAAACTTCTTAAATTTCCTCGCCGGCTCCATCTTTTCCGGCCAAATCCCGTCTTCCCGGCCAACTCTCCGATTAACCCAAAAACCCATCTAAAACCCTTGAATCC
>WOUH02000014.1:3406607-3425615 GCA_009936405.2 Stevia rebaudiana
ATAAAAGATGGTTAAAAAGAAGAGAAATTTTTGGTGTGGATGAATTATGAAGTTGATTGGGTATTTATAGGGTAAAAATATTTAAAAAAAAGTTTTTTTTTTTTTAAAAAAGGGCTCCAACGGTCGAATCCCCACTCCACCCAACGGCTCTTTCTTCTTCCCCACACTCGGCCCCGATCGGTGAATCCCCACAACTTTTCCCCACCCCGTTTTCGGGGGAACGGTGTTCCCGTGTCTCCCCGTCTCCTTCCCGATGCCACGTCCATCTCCCCGTCTCCTTCCCGATTGCCATTCCGTGTGACCTTATAAATGGTTGAGCCCTATAGTTAAACTCGTTACCATCAAAAATACATTGTACATATGATTGTAGCCCAGTCATAAAAACATATACAAAAATCTGAAAGCTTAAAAACAAATGTTAGTATGTTACGATTCAATCTAATTTAAAAAAATAATACATGATTCAATTTTATCAAGATTAATAATTTATCTTAAAAACAAAGTCGGTGGATGGGTTCCGACCTGCTTTAGTTATTAAATATTTTTCATTTTCATATCAAACAACAATGTTGCCTCAGTGGAGTTGGTAGCACGTAGCTATGTAAAAGTATCTAACTTCTTTGTGGTCACTAGTTTTAATACTATGATAATCTTTCGACCATGATAACTTCTTATACCACTAACGTTTCGATCATGATAATGTTTTCTATATATGTTTCAATCTTCCTAACTGACTCGTTACTCTATACATTACTTTAACCTTACCGCCCCATCAGACCTTTTTCATGTGTTTCTTTTGGATTAGTTACATATATTATGTTTTGATTCGATCTTGACCTGTATCATTTAATGTTGAATGATTAAGAGGTCTGACTGGTTAAGAGGTTCTGAACCAGTTACTCTACCAAAACGCTAATATTGTAAAACAAAACGCTAATATTGTAAAACAATATTGAATCATAACTTTAACCATCGAAAAATTTTTGGGGTTTAAACGAGCCAATCTTTCTTCAAATTGCCTACAAGTCATCAAGCGGCGAAGAACAGCAAGAAGACCTATTCGTCGAGGGTTCATTATTATGGAAGTCGATGATGAAATTATAAAACCTAAAGGTATCCTTGTAGAATCTAGAGGTTCAGTTGTTCTCATTCTTTATTAGATATTTTATGTTTATATTTGAAATTTTAAATCCTGTAACGGGTCCATGTTCTTATTGTGTTACCTGAATGATTTTACAGCGGATGAAGAAGATAATAGAAAACCCATAGTGGTGATACTTGTTGGTGCTCCTGGAAGTGGCAAATCGACCTTCTGTGATAATGTTATGCGGGTTTCTACCCGACCCTGGGTCCGCGTTTGTCAGGTCTTTCTCTTTCTCTCTTTATGCACTCCAAGTGTTTGATGAAATGCTTAATGGCTACTTTTGAAGCTAACATTGTCATACCTGCAATTGATGGTTGATATTATCGTTTTGAGTGTGTGAAATGTACCATGTTTAATGGTAACTTGGGAATGTGAAATGAATTGTAGAAAATAAGTCATCTGGCCTAGATTTTTCCTTAAATTGATTAATACTTTCTGACAAGTCATGTTATTTGAACAATCAGTTGTCTGTTACAATGTATTTATTCTCAATATGATTATTGATGTTACATGAATAGAATCATACTGAATGAGTTTGATGCAGGACACAATTGGGAATGGAAAAGCGGGAACAAAAGCGCAATGTCTAGCTATTTCATCCACTTCATTAAAAGGCAAAAAAAGCATATTAATTGACAGATGCAATCTTGATAAAGAACAACGTGCAGATTTTATTAAACTTAAAGAGTCTTACCAAGTAGACATACATGCTGTAGTTCTTGATCTTCCTGCAAAGCTTTGTATATCGCGATCTGTAAAACGAACTGGTCATGAAGGAAACTTACAAGGTGGAAAAGCGGCTGCTGTTGTGAACCGCATGCTGCAAAAGAAAGAATTGCCCAAATTAAATGAAGGTTTTACCAGAATAACATTTTGTCAAAATGAAAATGATGTTCAAGAAGCTGTCAATACATATGGATCACTTTCATCTTCAAACGTTCTTCCATCTGGCGTTTTTGGAGAGAAAAAGACAGATACTAAAGTCCAACTTGGAATTATGAAGTTTTTAAAAAGAGTAGATCCTCCAAGTAAAGTAACATCTGAAAAAACAATCTCCGAGCCATCAAATGAAACTATTAAAGATAATCATCATGTTAGTGAAGATCAAGATCAAAGTGGGACCCGTTTATTGGACGGTGTTCCGACTTTAGCATTTCCTTCCATTTCTACTGCCGATTTTCAATTTGATATTGAAAAGGCGTCTGAAATTATAGTTGAAACAGTTGAGGAATTTGTTAACAAGATTGGGAATGGAAGACTTGTTTTAGTTGACATATCTAATGGGTCAAAGATATTGTCTTTGGTGAAGCGTAAGGCTGCTATGAAGAATATTGACCCGAAAAAGTTTTTCACATTTGTGGGGGATATCACAAAGCTTCGGTCAGGAGGCGGTTTGCACTGCAATGTGATAGCCAATGCTGCTAATTGGTAAATTTTTGCATCTTCTAGTTAACTTAAAAAAAAAAAGCAAAATTATGTTATTTTCCGTTGTTTACTACTTGTTAGAGGTGGATTGGGTAGGGAAGGGGATCATGAGAAAACTCCTAAATTTAAAGAAAACTTAGAAAACTACTTTAACCAATAAAATTTATGATTTTTTTTTCATGACTTAATTATAAGTCTATAAATATAAAATTTTTTGGAAAAATAATGGTGCTCACGAAGTTACGTATATGTAACTAAAAAGTTACTTATGTAACTCATGAAGCTCTATACATGTAACTCATACAATGTACATATGCGTAGCGTAAAAGTTACATATATGTAATAACATTAGGTACATATTTTTTTTAAACTTCTTTTTTAATTATATTTCTAACCTTACAATAAAAAGAAATAAAAACTAAAAAAAATTGATTAGCAATGGTTGTGATTGGTTTTCTTAGTTTCTTCAATTTGAAGGTTTTCTTACGAACCCTCCCCGGATTGGGTAACAATTTAAAACGGGTTTGGTTGTGTTTATGACGGGCCAAACAACTTGGGCCGGGTTTGGTTGACAAACATGTACATTGTTTTGTACACACACTTTGGGTGACATTCAACTCATTTGACCCATTTTGACTTCTTTTACTTTTAGTTAAAATTTTTTATTTAGCCCATTAGGGATTAACCATAACTCATTTCTGTGGTGGTTAATAAAAGTTTAAATGATTGACTCCTTTTATATAGCTAAGTGGTTGACATGTCCAGTGGTTGTTAATTATAAAGTGTTTAACAGACAAGTGCTGACTTATTCTTTTTTTTTATTTTTTACTTCTAATGGGTCAAATATATTTAGCTAGAAGGGGAACAAGTCAAATGGTTGGAACTTGAAAATCTACAGAGTCTGTTTCAAATGCACACAATCTCCTAAATTTCTTTTTCAAATATACTGTAAGTTTGTAAAAATTGTCACAAAAATTGTCAAAAAAGTTTAATTTAACAAAGTAATCATTTTCAAAAAAATTGTCAAAAAAGTGTTTGCTGGACCAATTTGACCCGTTTCCCAACTCGCCCATCTTGCCAAATTGATCAGCTAACTAGGGCTGCAAACAAGTCGACTCATTTGCAGCCGAAACCCTAACAGAAAAACTAATATGTAATTTCTGCAGGCGACTAAAACCCGGTGGTGGAGGGGTAAACGCTGCTATATATGACGCTGCAGGCCCGGACTTAGATACCGCAACCAAGAAACGGGTTGGATCTCTTGCTCCAGGAAAATCAATCACAATCCCTCTTCCTTCATCTTCACCTTTATTTTCCAATCAAGGTGTGACACATGTCATACACGTACTTGGCCCAAATATGAACCCAAAAAGACCAAATTGCCTCAAAGACGATTATAACCTCGGATGCAAAGTTCTTCGCGAGGCTTACGCGTCTCTTTTCGAGAATTTTGCATCTATTGTGAGAACTCAAGAGAAATCATCTGATTTTGAGTTTTCAAAATGTGATCAAAAGATTAGGAGAGAGGATGGTGATTGTGATAATGAGAAAAACAAGAAATTTAAAAGGTTTGTTGAAGTTCGTGAATCGACCAATAACGTGAAGACAGGTGGAAGCTTGAACAAGGATTGGGGATCATGGGCTCAAGGACTTTACAAAATTGCAATGAATCCTGACAAACATAGGAATGATGTTGTTGAAATTTTGGATGATGTTGTGGTTTTGAATGATATCTACCCGAAGGTTCTTTCGTCTCTTAACACTAAAGGTGGCAAAATGGGTTGTTTGGGTAAATGTCAAAACACGTAACATTTTGGTACCGGTTAAGTTTGGATAACCTAAAACACTCTTTGTCAAAAATCTTTTATAAATTATTAATGCGTTTAAAAGTTTATATTATTCAAATAATAAGCACATGTATGATTAAAAATGTTTTAGGAGGTTCTATGTATCAAAAGTAGGCTTTTTGCTACTTTTGTTAAGTTTGGGTTGTTTCTTTAGCTTATTCTTTTTAGAGTTAATTACACAGATGGTCCCCATGGTTTCGGTGGGCAAAGTAACAGGTTTGGGTACCAAGGTTTAAAAGTAACAAGTTTGGGATTTGTGTTTTCATTCTTTTAATGAGTTTGGCTATTTGATAAATTAGGGTGAAATGACAAAAATACCCTTTGACTTCTCACCCTTCGACAATTACAAAAGTTAAAGGGTATTTTGGTTTTTTGACACTTATTTAATGGAAGTCAGCCTTAATACCCAAACTCATTACAAAATTACCAAAATTGTTACCATTGGACCATCTATATGATTTGACTTTTTTTCTTTTTTTACGCTGTGATCCATTAGAGATAAAACATAATCCTAATCAGCCATTCATAAGTAATTGGATCAAAATCTCTTCTTATTTTACATAAGTATTTGCCTAAAATATAAAAGCGCGTTTGTGTTTCAGGCACAAAAGCACCTTTTGGTGGTTGCAAGATATGAAGGTCTCGATCGGCTTGCAGACGTAAGTCAAGAACATCTTCCTTTATTAAAGACAATGCATGAGGTGGGCTTCAAGTGGGCCCTAACTTTTTTAAACGAAAATCAATCATTGGTATTTCGTCTCGGATACCATTCGGTACGTCTTGTTTTTTTTGTACTCGGTTAATTACATTTGGTCAAATAAATTGACCTTCTGGTCAAACATATCATATGTCAGCAGAGGTGGCAAAATGGGTGTGTGGGGGGGGGGGGGGTCATGCAGTTGGGTTTAAAGTTTTAGGAAATTTTTTATAATGGTTTTTGCTATTAGGCACTGGTATTCAGTTTTCTTTTTCTTTTTGTAAATTAATATGCAAATCAATTAAACACAAGATTTATCTGTTTGATCATAAAAACCAAATTATTTATTTATTTATTTATTTATTTTTATTTTTTATTTTTTATTTTTTGGTTAGGTTCCCTCAATGAGACAACTACACCTTCATGTTATAAGTCAAGATTTTGACTCAAAACATCTCAAGAACAAGAAGCACTGGAACTCGTTCAACTCTCCATTCTTCAGGGACTCGGTAGACATAATTCAAGAACTCAGTGAAGAAGGTAATCCTAAATTAAATGATGATGAGAAATTCTTATCGATGGAGTTGAGATGCAATCGGTGCAGAAGCGCGCATCCAAACATTCCCAGACTCAAATCACATATCAACATTTGCAAATCACCATTTCCCGCTAATTTACTGCAAAATGACCGGTTATTGCAAAATGCACAAGACAAAGTTGATAATGCTTGCTAATGTAACAAATTGTATGTTATGGAATTGTAAAAATGTTTGATAGCAATTTTTGGCATATTTGGAGTAAAGTGTGTGCTTGTTAATTTTCAGTCTTGTGTGCATTTTGAATTTATTGATTTTAGGTATATTGATGGATGGATGTTTAGGGGGTCTGTGTTTGTGTTTCTTAAATGGTGATGTGAGTTGTGATGGTGGTGGATATCACTGGAGAATGGTGAGTTGTCAATGGTGTATTTGTGTTGTGATATACGTGATGGTAGGGGTGTTCATCGAGTCGGATTTTGAGTTATTCGGGTTATTCGAATTTAAAATTTTTTGAATTCAAATCCGAATCCGAATCCAAAATCGTATAATCCGATTCGAATCTATTCGAATAAACCGAAAAACCAAAAGATTTGTATCTGAATAACTCGAACAATTCAGGTTTATTCGGAATGAATTCGAATATCTGATCCGAAAAAAATAATTTCTACCAATCCGAAATCCAATTCGAATCTGAAATCGTATTATTTGATCCGAATAATCCGAATCTCATTTCAAATCGGGTTTTTCAGGTTTCTAATATGATTCGAACTTCAGATTTTTTCGAGTTTCGATTATTTTGAACACCCCTAGTGGTGACACTGATAGTGTATCAATTGATCTAAAAAGAACACTTAAAAAGAATATAATTTGGGTGGTTTAGGCATTTGAACATTGAACGGGTGCTTGCTTTTATAGTACATCACATGGGTTGTAGAACAATTGACTAGGGTTTTCGAATATATAATTAAAATCTCGATGAGATATCTTATGTGCCCTTATCAACTAAGGTTTAACTAGCGTTATTAATATGTTAACCACATTAACTAGCTTTAGTTATTGATTTGCAACTATTAGCTTTACTAATTTTTCTTAAACATTTACCCGCTCTAATAATTCAGTGTATTGTCATGTTAGCTTTTTTATACTATGATCTTTTATTTGCAAAAATAAAAATTATGAATTATTCATTATAAATTAGACTTTTATCATGTGCTTAGGATATTATTAGCTTTAAATATTGAGTTGCAAAACCACAAATCCATCTATAATACTTCATTTTCAATAATTAACTAGATTTTTGTCACATGTGCGTTGCTGAAGAATCCGTCACGATTACAAATATTAAAACACAACCACAATAACATGTTGCAACAGTTGCAATCAGACGTTATACTTAAAGCGTCTTTCGACGCAAAAGCGACGTAAAAGACATGTTCTCATCCAATGTCCCATCAGGTTTTCTACTGTTGTCTTTTTCATATATTTTTATTTTGGTAAAAGAAGTTATTGTTGGTAAAAGGAGTTAGAACATTACTATTTCACACAAAGATTCACATGTAGCTTAATTGCTTTGTTGATTAGACATATTTATAAGAATTTCATATCAGGATAGTTTGGTTTTAATATTTATTAATTTATGTTTATACCAATTTTCTTATCATGTCCATTATCAAGAATATCATTTAAATAAAGTAAAATTGTGACATAAAATATAAATGGGTATACGCAATGCTCTCTGAGGCGCATTCTATAGTAGAATTAACAGAAATGAAAATCGAATTGTATGCCCTTGGATCAATTGAGAATCGTTGTTGACTTTCAGATCAAACAAATTTGATGGTTCACCTCAAATTCTTCGATCGGATAAGACTCAATTGCTTGATTTGAAGAACACGTATGATTTGATGGTGAATTTCTTGAACCAGAATATTGTTCTTGATGATAGAATATCAATGATATTTTGAATTGCAGGAAAACTGCCCTATGGTAGTTACATGTTTGTTTTTGTCACAAACAGTACCCGAACTTGTATAAATGTTCATGTTCCAAAAATTAGAATTTTAGATTTCTCTGCCCATTGGACCCATTAGGGGCTACCGCCCCTTGGACCCTGCTACCGGGGGATGTCGCCCCTTGGACCCCCCACTAGACACAATAGTTTCAAAGAAGTGTGCACCCCGCACCCGACTTATTTAATAACTATCGTGACTTAATCGACAACCTAAGTTAAATCCAATTATACCAAAATATTCAACACATTCTGTGGTGACATGCTATAATTAATTTTAACCCAATTTATTTGTGTTTATAAGATTAAAACTTTAAAAAGGGAATTCAGATAAACCAAAAAACTAAATATACATAAATCATATTATAGCATGTCACCATGGGATAGGTTTCATACCAATATCCAAACTACCATTTCAAATAGGTTTCATATTATTCTTGTTCACGCTTTGAATTTTTTTAACCCATCAGATTTTAACCATGACCCGATTCTTTAATCCTACAATCCATTTTTATGTGTGTGAAACAAAATTAAATGAAACAAAATCAAAACCCAAAACAAACAAATCAAAACACAAAATCAAATGAAACCCAAGATCAGCCATTCAAGGTACAAACTCAGCAATCTTTTTTACGCCCGTCAAGACGGTTGGGTTTCCAGAACAAACAACCTTTGTTAGACCTCGCCCAAGCAAACCAAAACATCCGACCATCATGCATTACATAAAACTGAGAAGAAAGAGATAAATATCCCAAATTTATTGCATCAACTCTTTATACCATCTGCAGTATAAAGTGTAACACAATTGAACACTAATACCCTTTCACATAACCAGAATCATCCGGCCATCGTGCTTCACAAATAATTATCCAGACAAGTGTCACCGGAGAAGACCCAAATAGCCTCATCGTGGTTGACCAGAAAACATATCAGATAAAAAAAACCCAACAACTAAGTTAGCTAGTCTCATTGGAAAATCCAAACCAGGCCAATACATCAACATATCACCATCGTGCATGACGAGAAAAATCCAACAAGACAAGACCCACAGCCTCATCAAAGGCTAGGTTCCATCACAAGAATCTTATCGGAATTTTATTTACATAATAATTATTAATACTTAGAAAAAATAGCATGCAAGTACAATTGTAGATTTATAAACAGAGCATGAACTTTAGAGATAGATCTCCAAACACATCAATCTCAAGAAAGCTTTCTAAATTTGAACAAACAGAGCTCAAGCTTACACGAATCTTGAATTTGGGTCGACTTAGGATCCACATGTAACAACCAATCCAAATAGGGTCGCTTACTCAGGATCCAACTTTAATCATTGAATTTGTATTTCTTATCTATGACACAAAAGGGTTTTACTTTTACTCTGTCATCTACATCCATCGACATTTCAAAACTAAACTATAAAATGTTCACTTTAATGTGGGTTTTTGCCTAATCTTACTAAACTGTACATCACCATTGAGAACTGAACCTATGAATTTCTCGACTTCCTCGGAAGTTATATCTCCTGTAAACGCCGAGAACTTGGACTTATGCACTTTGTACGCGATCAAAACCTTGTCTGATGATTTAAACCCTGATTTGTCAAACGCGTATAAGAACGAGGATTGTTTTGAAGCATCCAATATTGCATAAGATATTGAATCTCTTGGATTCCTTATCAGTGACTTCTGTGATACCTGAATTCACATTCACATAAACAAAAAAAGATATCAACGCGTGTGTTACGTACAAAACCATTTTCTATACTATTTTTATTCCGAGTTGATCGTCTTTCTACAAAATTGTTAGAAACAATCAAAGTATTAAGGTAGCTAATGATCCACTTGCTTAAGTTTGATAGCTAAAAGTCAAAGTCTATTTTGGTTTTTCGGTCAAAATGTAATATAGTAATGTAGTCTTCGTGACCATGCTTAACAAACTAATAATTAGAAAAAAAATAATAAATTATCGAGACCATAAGAACTCATCCGAGGTCTACGATTCAAATCGTGTTAGAGTCACGCGTTGAGTGATTTAGGATATATGTAGATGGGTGCATGTTTTTGCCATAAAAAAAAATTAAAAACTAAAAATTAAAAATCGGAACACTTATGGTCACGACAATAAGAGAAGTTAATGATCATAATACTTGAAAAAAATAGAGGACATTAAGTTTACTTACAGATGAGAGAATGGTATGAAGTTTTTCTCTTCCTTTAGGCGATCTAAAAACGCCAATTATGCAAACGGGTGTTTTTTCCCCGCAAATTGCATCAAAATTTGTAGCTGTCAACAAAGGAACCGCGGGTTCTTTAACTGAATCTGAGTCAGCATTTGGTTTCTGACTCTGAGATGAAGCAGCTGCTATTTTTATATTTTTTTTCTCAAAATTATCTAATAAGGAACTAAATTCTTTGATTGTTGATTTCATGTCTTTCACATGGATTCCTGATTTTAGAATCTGTTTTTCTCCGTTTGATAACCAACCAACTACAGCTGGAACTTCATTCACACCTAGTTTCTTTGCTGTTGGATCAGAAACATCTTTGACCTACAACAAATTATTTTTCAATCAATTTATTTGAAGTTAAATTTGGCAAAAATGAATTTTTTAATTATACATGAACTTTTTCTAAAACAAAATTGGCATTCAGGGTGTTTGGTTGCACATTTTAAGAGTAATTATCTCGCTCAAAAAAAGCTCGGCTCGAAAAATTTTTGTTTTTTTATCGAGCCGGGCCAAGCCAAGGTTGGCTCGCTTAAATTATTAATAATAATAATATAAATTTACTTGGCTGTAAATGAACTAAACGTTCGGCGAACAGTTCGTGAACCGTCCGGCGGGAAGTTCGTTTGTGTTCGTTCGTTTAATAAATGAACAAACATGAACAAGAAATTCTGTTCATTTAGTTAAACGAATGAACATGAACAAGGATCTCGTTTGTTCATTTGTGTTCGTGAACGTTCGGTAAGGTGTTCGTTTACGTTCGTGTGTTTATTTCATTCATTAAATGTATTTATATCCTTAAATTTGTAATGTTTTGTTTACTATCTTAACTTTTTATGTTTATAATTGTTATTTCAAGTTGATCAAACATTTTATGTTTGTGGTTGAATATAAAATGATTACCGTTATATTTATTTAATGTGATAAAACTTTTAAATTTACATGAACAGAGGTCTTGTTCGTTTGTTTGCGTTCGTGAACAGTTCGTGAACACATATAATCCTTAATGAAAGAACACGAACAAGAATTTCCCGTTCGGTAAGCGTTCGTGAACACGTTAAATGCTTAACGAACGAACATGAAAAAGGCTCGTTCGTGTTCGTTCGGTTCGTTTACAGCCCTAGGAATTACAATCAGATTCAAAAGTGCTAACGAAGTTGATTAAGTTTTTAAAAGAAACAAAAAAAAATAAAATAAAATATTATAAAAACAAAATTATTAAAAAAAAAATTATGAATAATCGAGCTGGTTCAGCTTGGTACATTTAGAGTCCTTCATGTGCTTTTTTTATTCAAGTTACAAAATTGAGGTAGGTAACAAGGTGGTTGAATGTTTTGCAAATTACAACTACTTAAGAATTTAATAATAAAATCATTATTATAAATGACATTTCTTTTAAAAAGTAGGGACCTTTATGAACGGAAATACAACCCAAATTAGGTAAATCAGTTGGCTGGTTTGGAAATGATAATTTGACCCGTAATCAATCATATGATCAGAATCTTGATCCATTCAACAAGAAACTAAAAACTGATTATTGAAACTTATTACCGAAATACAATTAATTTAAAAACGAATGTTTGGGTTGATTACCTGTATATCATAGAAGGCGAAACGTTTGCGATGCAACCCACTAAGTGCGCGCCAAATAACAGGAGTATCTTTCTTAGTAGAAAGAAGCATGACTTTAGGTAAAGATTCCTTATTCCTAGATTCCGCCTCAAACTGGGCCCACGTGACCCGTTTTGAGAACTTTGGCAAATGATCAACAACATGTGACTTCAGATCTTTAACGGTTACATCACCAGTGTACTCGAGTAATGAACCACTTTCACTCGATTTGTATGAATATATATAGACTCGAGGTCTATTTCTAAGTTGAATACCAAGTTCTTTACACAAAGATGGTTCTGCTTCACAATTTACACTTCCAACCTGGAAATAATTTAAGAGAAAATATATATTTTACTATAAGCATGATTCTTAAATTAAAAAAAAAATGTAAATTGGTTTTTGGATGTCTGTAAACACATCAACTAAAAGGTAAAGGGGTGTTTAGATGTGTTTTTTTAATGCGAGTATGTGATATTTAATAGTTACATAATTGGTCCCCATGATTTGGGTTTAGGTTTAAAAGTAACAAGTTTTAATTTTGTAACGAGTTTGGGTATTAAGGCTAGATTCTGTCATATTAGAGTGAAATGAACAAAATACCATTTGACTTTGACTACTAAAAAAATCAAAGGGTATTTTACTCTAATTTATAACATAAGTAATATAAAATAAATCACCTCTAAAGCGCCTTTCAATGAGCTACCAAATTCATCTATGATGGATTCATAATGTTGTAATCCTTTCATTAAGGGAGTATAAGATAATAAAATCCAAGTGATTCCTTTATCAATTACTTGTTTTTTGTAAATTTGAGAATTAATAGAAATGATACTGCTCTTTGGAGAACTCCGAGAACTTGAATATGACCCTGCTGAATTACCAAAATGACCCCCACCACCACTCATGCCGCCACCACCACCGCCACCAAAAAAGTTCGAGAAAACATCACCTAAATCAAAACCAAATGAATTCCCGCCACTATTTCCGCCAAAGGAGAATGAATATGATTTTGATCCGCCACTTTGACCACCACCCATTGTTTGCCATTCATCAGGCGAGAATCTGAACCCGTTTTGATTGGGCCCACCGCTTCTGAAAAAGGTTTGACCGCCATGGTTTCCGCCACCGGCACCACCATCAAATCCGGGACTTCCCCTTGCGTCCCCAAACATATCATAATTCTTTCTTTTTTCTTCATCTGATAAAATTTCGTACGCTGGAAAAAAAGTAAAAAAAAAATAAAAAATCGTTAAATATTTTGTTAGACCAATATATGGCAACAACAGATACAAGATTGTCTAAAGCGAGAAAATGGTATTTCAATTTACAATATCACAGTAATCATATTATTTCATACGATTTGTATGAAAATATATTGTGCAAATACAGAAAGCATTCACCATACCGTTATTTATTTCAGAAAACTTCTCTTGAGCTCCCTTGTTTTTGTTTTTATCAGGATGATATTGAAGAGAGAGCCTACAAAAACATCAAAATTGCTAAAATTGTAAGCTGATAACATTTCAGTATCTTTAAAGCAAAATATGAATGGTGAATGATGGAATAAATACAAGTATGCATAAAAAGTATATTATTTTGTGAAAAATAAGTTAGCATGAAGCAGTCATTCAAGTAAATAACATACTTGTGAAAAGCTTTCTGAATCTGCCTCTGAGTTGCATCCTTTTCAACTCCTAGAACCTGGTTATTTCATTTAAGAAAAATGTTAAAAACAGTCAAAATTCAAGCTTCATTGCTAGACATAATTTAACAAACACACAGAATCAGACGAACAACAGTTTATGGAATTTGTTTTTATTTTTATGTAAAATGTGAGTTATAAGAGAGCTAATAACTGTATCATCTCAAATAGAAAATCCAACACATTGTGAAAGAAATATAATTATTGTAAAGAAGAATATCCTAAGATTCACAACTACATGTTATATATTCTTATTCTAGCATAATATAGTCCAATTTGAGCGGTTCATGTTTGTCATCAACATCAAATACTAAAATTAAGAAAAGAAAGCAATAATTTAAAACAGGAATCCATGATGCATCACTAAATTTAACATCACCAAACTTGAAATCAATTAAATTTTGACCACACTTCACGTATCATGTGTCTTAACACTCTAGAAATTAAAAGAATCATCGATTATCTCCTAGAATTTCAAACAATCTAGTCGAATCCATAACTTGATCATGCATACAGCATAAATTTTTTTACATTTTGTCTTCGTAACCTCAAAGAGTCTTCTTTGAATTAGACATAAAAATGTAAGCCCTTCTAACCACAATCAATGACGCAATCAATTATTTGATCAGTAGCTCTACCCAAATTAGCATCCCTATATAAACCCTAAATTCTGTAGTCAGTTTATAGGCTCTCGAAATCAGAACCCAAATTGGCATCTGGTCATGAAACCTAACCATAAAATACCCTAAAATTCACTACTCAGTTGCAAAAACATCGCTTTTCATGCAATAATTGAGAGAAAGATATTTTTTTTTTTACCTTATAAGGATCGAGTGATTTTGATTCTACAGAGATGTAGATTAACAACGAACATATGAAGAATACCAACCATTTGATGCGATTGTTCATCTTTATTTCAAGATTGTCGAATCCGAATTCACACAAGTAAAATCACAAGAGAAATCAAGGTAAGTAATATCCCTACACATAATATTTGCTGTAGGAATTATATAGCTTTGCAATTAAGAAGGAAGGCTCGAGAGGGTTCCAAGCTGTTAAAAAAGAAGGAAACGTGGCATATGTAGAGTGTTCCACGATTATTGACCAATAAGAATTCAGGATTTGATGTTGGTGATGTCATAAACCTCTATTATCTACCAATTATATTTATTTTGAAGTTTATCGTATATTATTTTACTACATTATAAACGCGTGTATTACGCATGTTTACATAATCGATGCTAAAATTTTTAAAACTTAAATATGAAAATTATTTAGACTTGAAATGTTAAAAACAGTTTTTGTTACTGGTGGACTGAAACTGTTAAGCATTACAAATTTAATAGGTGAAAAGAGCAATTTACATTTTAAAAGAATAAGATAAATACTTAATTAGATATTTTAATATTTAAGATCAATTAAAAAAATATAGAAAATTTCAAATTTTATGGTGTTGCCATGCAAAATTAGTTGAATCAAATCTTAACTTTTTTTGTCCATTAACCACTAACAGAAATTTTTAAGACCTGAAACGTTAGAAATGAAAATTGTTAAGATTTAAACATTAAAGACGATTTCTGTTAAAGACGGATTAAAATAATAAAAATGTTGAACATTGCAAATCTCAGAGTTGAGATTTGTAATTTATTCTTTTAAGTATATATAAATACTTGAATAGATAATAACAAATTTAATTAATTTTAAAATTTATATATATTTTAGAATTTAAGATAAAAGAAAAAATATATAAAAATTCAAAAATTATTGTATTGACACGTGGCATTTATGTTACTCTTTTATTAGAGGTTGATTACTTTTAACAGCAGAAAAAATAATTATGCTTATAATTGATCAGAGCATGCAGATTCCTTATTTTCTGACGAGGTTTCCCAACTTCAATGTTTGGGTGTGAGTAGAAGATATAAAAAATTTATTCTTTTATTGTTATATTTAATAAAAAATACGAAGATATAGATTTTAATATAAAAGATATAAAAAGTAATGATCTTATTTAAATAGTGTTTTAATGTTGTTGTGAATTGTGATTGAACGAGAGAAAAACTAAAAAAGATAATGAGAGTGTGAATGCTCTAATACCACTCTTACCATCGTACATTCTAGACAAAATTACATAAATCATCCTTTAGGTTTATATGAACTTGCATGTTTCATCCTTTATGTTCTAAAAGCGCTAAAATCATCCTTTATATGTGTGGTTAGTTTCAGTTTTCGTCCTTTAGACTAACATTTGCTAAAAGCTTTAGTCAATATTTTGAAAATGACAAATCTACCCTTACTCCTAAAGGACTAAATATGATATGAAACTTTCATAATTTTTATTTTTCTTTTAATTATCTTTTAATTCTTCTACATTTCTTTTTTCTTAATTTATTATTTTCATCATTTAATATATAATTATTCTAAAACTAATTAATTTTGTTATTATACTTATTTTTTTTATTTTTCTTGTATATATTTTGTTATTTATTTTTCTTATTTTTTATATTTAAAAAAATAATTACTTTTATATGGACGTAAATGCGTTGTTGAGTTGAGCTCGAGCTCGCTTAATCTTGAGTCTCAGTACTTATCATGGTGTTGAACTATGGACCATAATTTAAATTTGTTCAAATATCTAAAAAATATGGCTAAAACATATAAGTCATATCTGTAACCTAAGGTACCAATATGTACACTTTTATAATTTTATACAATTGTACATATTCAATGTGGTTAGCTGGAAATACTGTGTAATGTATTATCGTCATTGTTGGCTAGAAGCAAGATTAAAATAAATTAGACACTAACAACAGTTTTTGCTTATGCTTGAAAATCGTTGTTTTTTAGTATTATGGCCAATAGAAGTAGGACTCAAGATTAAGCGAGCTCGAGCTTAACTTAGCGCATTTACACCCGTATAAAAGTAATTATTTTTTTTAAATACAAAAAATAAGAAAAATAAATAACAAAATATATACAAGAAAAAATAAAAAATAAGTATCATAACAAATTAATTAGTTTTAGAATAATTATAAATTAAATGATGAAAATAATAAATTAAAGATAAAAGAAATGTAGAAGAATTAAAAAATAATTAAAAGAAAAATAAAAATAATGAAAGTTTCATATTTAGTCTTTTAGGAGTGAGGGTAGATCTGTCATTTTCAAAATATTAACTAAGTTTTTAACAAATGTTAGTCTAAAGGACGAAAACTGAAACTAAACACATATATAAAGGATGATTTTAGCGCTTTTAGAACATAAAGGATGAAACATGCAAGTTCATATAAACATAAAGGATGATTTGTGCAATTTTGTCTAAAATTTATATTTAAAAGTTTATAATGAATAATTTTAAAAACTCAAAGCATAATTTATAATCATAAAAATGTTAAACATCTAAATTTTTTTTTGGTGTTCACAACATAGTATCTTAATATATATATTCAATGATTCAATTATAAAGTTTTTACTTTTTAGTGTTGATTATCTAAACGGGTCATAAGCTAGTATATTTATATTGGGTTTAAGAGGATGATAATTACCTTCACAAACGAAACCCTAAATTGCATGCATGTAAACAATCCTACAAATTGCAATCAGTTAAAACCAAGAAATGGAAATTCCCAATTTGAAATCAACAAAAACGCCAACCATAAAAATTTACCATAGCAAAACCTAAGGTAAATGAGATTAGGGAAGAAGGGAGAACATGCAACCGAGATAAACAAACATGCAAGAGAATCGCCACACTTAAGGACGATATATAAAATGAAGAACACTGAAGAACAAAAGAGAGAAAGAAAGGATGCAGAAGAATGAAGTAGAAGTGGGTTTAACTACATAAAGAGGCCAAAAAAGAAAAAAAAAAAAACGAAATATATAACCGACAGTATCATATAAATATGATGTGCGTATCTTTTAACTCTATATTTTTAAGTGTTATAGCACATTTATAAAGAAGCACACCTAGCAAGCTAGTAACTAGCTTTTGAATAGATATAACAAAAAAAAAAAAAAAAAAAAATTGTATGCATTAATACACATCGAAGGAACATTGATTCTTCAGCTCCAAAAGTTTCAATTTTGCTAGAGATCATATTAATGAAATCCTAGACGCCTGATCTAACAGCTCCTGAGGAGCTTGATTCCTTCTGTTTATGACAATGCTTCTCAAGTTCCAAATACACTAGAAAGTAGTGATAATTAATGAATGGATCAAATCTTATCTAAACTCATTAACCAATCTCATATTGGGTCGATAGATCTTTCACTTCATATTTGAGCTTCTTAGCTAGAGATATGATCTTGCTCCTTATTTTTTTTACCTAATAATACTAAAATATCATGTGTATTAGTCTTTTACGTATCAACAACATTTTCGACCCTCACAATCTAATATTTCTAAGTTCCAGCACTGCACTTCATTGAGAGATGAATTGCCAAGCCATAATAGCTATGTAATAAATAGGTGCATTCGGGACTCTTCAAAGCATCATTAGGAGACGACATCATATTACATCAGAATGTTTACTTTTTTGGGTTCTCAGGTTGTTTTAGTTTTGCGATCTGTTTTGGGTTACCACTTGAGTGTTTGCTAATCGCTTATCTAAACCGGTATCGCAGGTGTGATCAGGTTTTGTGATTTGAGGATACCGAGAAAGAAAGTTCGGTAAGACCAAATCTATTATTTAGTGAGCGTTTAGACATTTGTTCGTGAGCAAGATATAGCGATTGGAATTGTTGCTTTTTGGTGTCTTAAATTGGTTTTCGTTTGTTGTTTGCAAAATCTATATAACCAAACACCATAATGTTGTATTATTTGTGACATTTGGATTTCATTTGGACTATTGGTGGCCGGTCTAGGGTGGGCTTAGATCGGTTGTGTACGAGTTTTTCAGTTGCATTTATTGATCAAAATTGTTTTCAAACCCTTGCACAAACCAGATTTGGTATCAGAGCTACTTAATCAAACAGATATTTCAAATTTATTTTTCAATTTCAATATGCTTTTATTTTATTAAAACTTGCGTTTGACAGTAGATTGCATTCTTGTGCTTTTGAGACTTTGTGTTATCTTGTGAATCGTGCCTCATACATGTGGCTGTGATGTTTGGTTTGTATGTTTTGGATTGTCTTGTATTTTGGTTGTTTGGAAGCATCTTTAGGTTCATTTAAATTTATTTGTAAATTGTAACCAAATTAGGACAACAAGACTGAAGCAAGGGAGCATTACAAGATTCATGAGTTGTATTTTTTCTGTCTCATACTGACTAGTACTGTTGTCGATTATTGGCTCTAACAAAACCAAACACCTAAAAGGCTTAAGTTACACATATTATGTTTTGTGAATTTTTGTGACATTTAGGATTAAAACTTAATTTAAATTAGAATGAGAAAACGATTAAAAAGACGAGTTTTGATAGAGTTTAAAACAAAGGATAACACAGATAGAATATATGAGATTTTAAAATAGATATTTCATAAAAGGCTTTAAAATAAAGAGTTATTTGTAGAAAAACCGAGATATTCGAATGGACAAATTGTAGATTCTAGATTCGATCTTTGGATGTTTTTTTGATTGAGTTATACAACTTGTATAATGTGGGATCTCATACAAATTAATCAATGTTTACCAAAGTAATACCAAATGATAATCACCATAGATGAAATATGAAGATATGATGAGGAACATGACGTAATCTTCACTCCTAAGACTGCCCGGTGTGCCGGGCTGTATGGGGGCTGTATGGGGGGCTGTATTGACTGCCACGCAGGAGAGAGAAAGAGTAAAGTGGGTGAGTA
>WOUH02000014.1:3425715-3443897 GCA_009936405.2 Stevia rebaudiana
TGTTATACGACTGTCATTGTGTTATACGATTGTGACTGTCATTGTGTTATACGACTATCATTGTGTTATACGACTGTTATTGTATTATACGACTTTCATTGTGTTATACGACTTTCATTGTGTTATACGATTGTGACGATATTACCTTTCATGCCTTTTCAAAGTTTCGAATAATTACAAAAATGCCACCGCGTTAATCCTGGCCGTTTATCTTAAGATCAAATGGATATGATGACTCCTTACCCTCCTTACCCTAAGCCTCCACCCTTCTATAACCCTACCCAATTAGTATATATATTTTTGTAAATTTGGATACAAAGAACCAAATGTCACTATGTTAATTAAGGAATGGAAAACCTCTACAAATTGCAAGAGAAGCCAGAAACACAAAGATATCATCACGCCCAACATTTGCTACTCGTAGTTGTCAGCAACCATTGACTCAAAATCATTCCCAATTTCGAAATCTGTCACAATTTCCCCAACAAAAACGATTCTGTGTATTTTACAATCCAGCATAAACCCTAGGAGGTAATCATTCATGTTCCTCAATATTCAGTAGAGGTTTACCCAAATAGCATGTTGTTCTTTGATCTTCGTCGCATCTAATGGATTCATCTTATATCTGTTTTCTTTTCATCTAGAAATTTGTAGAATCTGCTACGATGGCACTGTCAGTGTCCGACTTACCGGCGATGTATACTTTGCTTTCCAATTCACTTAGTGGCGATGAAGCCTTGCGGAAACCTGCTGAATCGACGCTTGCTCACTCCGAAAACTTACCAGGGTTTTGTTCTTGTCTAATGGTATGATCTTATATGGTGATTTCGTGTTTTTTTCTAGGGTTTGAGTTGTCATTGATGGTTTGCATTGTGCAAGTTCGATTAACAGTTGTGCATGTTTAAATTCAAATGTAGTTGAGATTTTAACATGACTTGTGTTATTGTTTTAGCCATTAGATTCTCTTATGGTTTAGGGTTTGTATTGTGAGTGGTTCAGTCTGCATTTCATACATTTCTTGTGAATGTTAACAAATGTGAGACTGGACAACATGAGTTTTTATCTTGATTTGACCTGCATTCTGAAAACTTCTATGGTGCAGGAAGTGATAACTGCAAAGGACTTGGTATCTCAAGCAGATGTTCGTTTGATGGCATCATTGTATTTCAAGAACAGTATTAATCGGCACTGGAGGAACAAGCGTGACTCATCGTAAGTAATCTATTTCTAGCTTCTTTATTTGTGCTAGATATTGATGATGCAAAATTGAATATTGTATCAAAATATCAACGATTTTAGGGATCAATGCCAGTTGTGAACTGGTAAATGCTATAAGAATACTAAATACCAAATGGGTTACAGGATGTGATTATGATACTATGCATATGTTATAATGCACACATTTCTTTTTTTATAGGGCCTGTGTTGAATGATATATATTTTTTTTCTTTAGACTCTTAGGATTTTTTAGCCAATAATTTGAAGTAGATAAGAACAAATTGCAATAATAAGAAAAGTTTAGTTTATAGCTGTCATGAAGGATTAACTAGGCATTAGGCAAATTTAATAGAGAATAAAACCATAAATTTAGATAAGAATAATGAATGAGATGGAAAATAATGCTTATCCTTAAAGTGCATTGTCCATAAGAGCAAAGCTTGAAACAAAAACTAAAGATAGTCATGGGATTTTGTGATATGCTAGTGAGTGGAACTTAATCCAATAATTTTTTAATTAACTTTAACACACAAGGATGTAAACATTTAGGAAAGTATGAAATATCCATTGTAATTCAAGAATTTTACGTTATTGCTTCTACTAGCATACCTTTTTAGTAGTTTTGTATCACCTAGAGATTCTTTTGTTTTGGTGTGTTTTTGACTTCTTGCATATCACTTTATAGGAATCATTTTTGGTGTTTCACAAAGATCCCACTTCACTAAGTTAGGATAGCTTAATGGGCATTCTTGACTTGATAACAAGTATTTTACATTTCAAGCTATTAAGCTAGATACAACCAACTTCTTCTTCTTCAATCATCAATTCACTTCTCTGATTCTCTCAACGTAGAGGGAATTCTTCTAACTCTTATGTGAGTAATTTAATCGATGGATCTTTGAAACTAGTCATTTGGAAAAATAATTATGTTAACATAATGAAGCATCAATATATTCTTATATGTTTAATGACCTAAAGTTAGTTATCGTTTCTGTATTCAACCAAAGTTTATGCTTTTTTGTTGTCCTCTTTATCTGCCTACATGATCAAGTGATAGATTATCGCTTGATATCTTGTTCTGTCTAATACTCTCTAAAAAATAGATTACAGGACATATTTTTCTGACTTGTATTTTAAATATTTTTCTAGATATCATCATGACATCACCTAGCTTTTTGTTAAATATTCAAAATTTTAATTTTTGATGTGGGTGAAAGGTGCAGTTTTGGTTTGGGTAATTTAGCAGGTATCACCTAGTCCTATACCGAATGTTTTTTAATATAAAATATTCCGAGATGCCTAATATTAATGCTAGAATCATATCCCTAAAGTTATATGCATGATGATGGTCTACCTACCTCAAAGCAACAAATTTCTCATCTAATTATGCATTTACTTTGTTATCATCTTACTAAATTAAGTTGCAGTAAAATTATACTAACCTCTTGGTTCTCTTTAAAAAACTACTTCTAAATCCTGATATTAAAGAAAATGTTGCAGGGGTATTTCTACTGAGGAGAAGTCACATTTGAGGCAAAAGTTATTGTCTCACTTGAGAGAAGAGAACTATCAGGTGGGACCCACATTACCTTGTCATATGGATCAATTTGCTAATTATTTTGGGAACTTATGTAGTTAAATAATGTTTTTGATTCATATTTATTTGATTCTGACTTAAATAATATGTACTGAATATTCATTTACTGCACTTTCTTCCCCTAACACAGATTTCTTTGACACTGGCGGTTCTAATCTCTAAAATAGCGCGCATCGATTATCCTAAAGAATGGTAAAGTCTTTTATAATCTATTAATCTCCCCCACAATTGTCTACTTCTGTGACCATTATGCCTTATTTTTATCCAACTAAGTTTGATCCTAGAATTTACATATTATAAATGATTTTCACATGTATTTGCATAGCATCTTTTTAGCATGGTTTATTGCAATAGCCAAGTTTTCAGTTTAAATAAATAAATCAAGCTAATGTGTAAATGAACTAATTATTTTTGTTTATTACGGAGCATGGTTTTCTTGTGGATTATTATTTATGCTTAATGTATGTAATGACTTTAGTTCTTACCTGATCAGGCCAGAACTGTTTACTGTTTTAGCTCAACAACTTCAATCAGCAGACGTTTTAACTTCACACAGAATCTTTTTGATTCTCTTTCGAACATTGAAGGAGTTATCTACCAAACGTCTCGCTTCAGACCAAAGAAACTTTGCTGAGGTAGATTTATTACTCTTTTTTTTTTTTGCGAACTTTGTTGACTTTTTTTTCCTTTTCCAGCACTATAATATAAAACACATGCAACCCCTTTTTTCTCTTTTGCTTCTGGTTTATGAAAAACTAATTTTTTTATTGTTTTTTACTTAATATTTTGGCAGATATCATCCCAGTTTTTCGACTATAGCTGGCATCTCTGGCAGAGTGATATGCAGACTATACTAAATGGCTTTTCTTCCCTTGCTCAACATACAAACTCAAATGCTTCACATGATGATCTTTATTTAACATGTGAAAGATGGTTTCTCTGTTCAAAGATAATACGTCAGTTGATCGTTTCAGGGTTTCCCAGTGATGAAAAATCTTTGCAGGTATCTAACTATTTTCACATTTATAAATTTTTAGCATTAACTTATGTTATTATCTTGTAGGAGGTTGGACCCGTCAAGGAAGTTTGTCCTCTGCTGCTGAAAGCAATTCAATCCCTCCTACCATACGGTGAGGATCCTCAATCTGATTTAAAAGTTATTTTTATCCATACTATATAATAATACATTATATGACACAAGATTATCTTCTTACATTAATTTTTAAGAGTTTAATGGGGCAAATTTGTCTTACTACCAATTATGTGATTACAATTGTTGACTTTTAAACTTACTTCCAACACGAGTTTTAAGTGACTAACTTTTTCATACGTTAATATTTGTTGAAACAAATGACATTATAAAAACGAGCATTTTATTCTCTTTATTTTGAGTTTGGTATTGCTGTATTTTTTTTAGATTACATGTTTTATCCCATGCCGCATCGCGCGAAAAAATTCTGACATAATAAAATTTGAATTTCAGATTCATCTTTTGGGGAACGATATCCGAAACTTTTTGAATTCATACGAAGAGCATGCACCAAAGTGATGAAGGTTTTAGTAGCTATTCAAACAAGACATCCTTACTCATTTGGGGATCAATGTGTTCTTCCACTTGTGATGGATTTTTGCTTAAATAAGATCATAGATCCTGAAGCGGAGATAAAATCATTCGACAAGTTTCTTATTCAGTGTATGTCTATGGCTAAAATTGTTTTGGAATGCAAGGAATACAAGCCAATCATGACTGGACGTGTGGTAGACGAGAATATGGTCACCCTTGAACAGAGAAAGAAAAATATTTCTGGTACCGTTGCTGGCGTACTCTCATCTCTCTTGCCCAATGAAAGGGTTGTACTCTTGTGCAATGTTTTGATAAGGAGGTACAACTCATTAATGAATTTTGTATATTGATTAGTGTTGTAAAAATCGCTAATCGGCGGTCCACCATTGTGATTTCAGCTAATCGTCCGTTATATCGGGTAAAATACGTCAAAAGTTTTTAAAAAATGTGTATATATGTAGGCTTGAAAATTTACGTGTAAAATTCTAATCTGATTAATCACTAATGCCTCACTGCCCGACTAGCATTCTGCGGTTTTACGACATTGATATTGATTGTGTATGAATATGTTACAATAGAAATATACTTATATACGGGTAGCTTTTTACAACTATACTAATCACACATGCGTACATCTACTCTAGTGTTGAATAGTAGACGTTGAGTCCTTCCTTTTATCTACATCTATTATCTGTAGTTATACGTTGAGGTGGCAATTTTGTCACATTCACTTATTATAGGTTTATTTGTTTTTTTCTATATTAAACGGGTCTAACAAAAAGATTGTTAAAAAGGGAACATATCATATGGGCCAAAGGAGTTGAAACTTGAAAGTACCCAAAATGCATTGTTAATGCATGCAACCTCTTAAATCACTTTATTCAAAGATCAAGATTGTCGTTGAGGATAATATTGTTTTCTGCTATCATATTTAGTTCATTTGTCAATTAAAGTTAACAATATCGTCAAAAAAGTGTTTTTAGGTCAACCTGGGCCGACTCATTCCAAAATTGTGACCTGCCTCTAACCCACCCCTTATTCAATATCATGATAATGTCCTATTATTCAATCTATTTTTATTGAATTTAACCGAAAACCTGTAAAATCAGGTACTTTGTATTAACCGCAAGTGATTTGGAGGAATGGTATCAGAACCCTGAGTCTTTTCACCATGAGCAAGATGCAGTTCTTTGGTCAGAGAAACTGAGGCCTTGCGCTGAAGCACTATATATTGTTTTGTTTCACAATCACAGCCAAGTAAGTTAATTTAATTTATATTATTTGTTATCAATTCTTAAATGATGTTTAATTTCATTTAATATTTGCAGCTTCTTGGTCCTGTTGTTGTTTCTATACTTCAAGAGGCAATGAACGGTTGTCCTCCTTCAGTAACTGATATTACTTCAGGGTTGCTTTTAAAAGATGCTGCTTATGGTGCAGCTGCATACATCTATTATGAGCTATCAAATTATCTCAGCTTCAAGGATTGGTGTGCCTAAATTACCCTTCTAATATTTTTTATATCTTGAATTCTTTCTATACATATTAATACTTAGACTTTTTTCTGGATTTTTACAGGTTTAACAATGCTTTATCATTAGAACTCACAAATGATCATCCCAATATGCGTATCATACATAGGAAAGTTGCACTTATTCTTGGTCAATGGGTATCTGAGGTAACATCAAGTTTAATTGTTATTGTGGCTTCTTGTATTCTTTTTATTAAATCACTTGATTTCCATTTTGTTTTGGCATCTTCTCTTTTTGTTGAATTCAGATGTGTACATTTGTACTCATAAACACATTTTTTAATAATATATCAGAATTCAAGAGTTTAAAGTGTCCCAGGAAATACAATGCTCCTGTTTTTAAAATGTTATGAAAGTATTTATTTAGCGTGTATCAACCATGACAAATGTGTTTGTGGTTCATACTTCATAACCATTTTTTTATATTTTTAAATTTGTTTATTTATTTTTATTTAATGTTTCGCAGATTAAAGATGACACCAAACGACCGGTCTATGTTTCTCTAATCAAGTTATTGCAGGACAAAGACTTGTGTGTCAGGGTATGGTGGTGTAGTCTACAAGCACAAACACCCTATTTATAATTCCAATTTTTTTATCAAATAAAAATTTTCGTTTTTTTATTATTTCAGTTGGCAGCTTCTCGGTCATTATATTTCCATATTGAAGACGCTGCTTTTTCACAACAAGAATTCTCCGATCTTCTCCCGGTTTGTTGGAAACTATCTTTCAAATTGGTTGAAGATGTTCAGGAATTTGATTCCAAGGTTCAAGTTCTAAACACAATTTCTGTATTGATCGCCTATGTTGGTGACATCATCCCGTACGCCAATGAATTGGTTCAGTTTTTTCAAAAGGTATTAGTTAATCCTATCACTTAATCGTCCTGTTTCATTTATCAAACTATTATCTGATAAAATAATTAACTTAATATTATTATTTTTTTCAAGTCGTGGGAGGAATCTTCTGGTGAAAGCCTTTTGCAGATTCAGCTTTTAACTGCGCTAAAAAACTTTGTAGTTGCTCTTGGTTATAAGTCCCCAATGTGCTATTCTGTTCTGCTGCCCATTTTAGTAAGTGGCCTTGACATTAATAGTCCTGATGAGCTTCTCGAGGACAGTATGCAGGTACTAGAATGTTTTTGTTTTTAAGAAATAGGTTAGAAACTGTGTATTACACGCGTTCAATAAATAAATAAATAATTTTATTAGTTATTACATGGTTAGTAATAAAGATTTAGGAACTAAGAAAATATTAAGTGGAAAGAAATTATATATCGAGTGAAGAAAAAGAAACGTGAAAAATAAATGATAGTAATAAAGATTTGGTTATAAAAAGGAGTAGCAAAAAATTAAATTTTTATATAAGGTGAAGAAAGAGAAGCGGGAAATAAATGAAGGCTCACAGAGTTGAGACAAGTTGGCACCCTTATTTACTAATTTATTATATATATATGATAAGCAGATGTGGAAATATTGAACTTTTTACATATGAACGGCCAAGTAAGTCGATATAGTATTTGCTTATCTCTAAATGTTGAAACATGTTGATAATGTAATAATAGGTTACCAGGTCAAACATGCTGAAAATCTCCTTTTTTTTAATATTTAAATGAATACGACCTAGTACAACGTGTTATATAAAGATCTAAATTATTTTTAGAATTTTATTTTGTAATTAATAAACCTTATAATGATTTAGAGAAAAGGTATTATCAGGAAAAAAAGTGCTTATGTTTGATGAATTTGGACACATTAACCTGTGCAGTTATGGGAAGCCACAATTTCTAATGCACCTTCAATGGTCCCACAACTGTTGGGATACTTCCCAAGTCTAGTGGATATACTCGAAAGAAGTTTTGATCACTTAAAGGTTAGCTTATAATTTATTTATTTATTTTTGCTTTTATTTATAAATCAGTCACTTAATCATACCATAATTTTTGTTTTATTTTAAATGTAACAGGTTGCTGCATCTATCATTGAAGGGTATATAATTTTAGGAGGAACTGAGTTTTTGAGTTTGCATGCTTCAAGTGTTGCGAAGCTCTTTGATGTTGTTGTTGGAAATGTCAATGATAGAGGATTACTTTCAATTTTACCTGTCATTGATGTTCTTATTCAGGTATATGTTCATTCGGTTTACTTGCTAATATATATTTTTTAAACTCAGCTTTTCGAGTTTTGACTTTACTAATCTTTATGTTGCTGCTGTCAGTGTTCTCCTTCTGATGGACCACAATTAATTAGCAGCACTCTTCAGGTGGGTAGTTTTAATTTTTTAATACCGACTGGGTGAAATAAAAATTTAGCATGTCAAAACATACATTTATTTTTCTTAAAAAAATTGGAATAAAATGATTAAAAGATTTTATGTTTTCAAAAACAGTTTATAATTAATCAATTATGTGTATGCTTGTTTCATATGCTTGATCTACAGTGATGTAATTACAGTTGAATTTTTTTATTCTTTTTTCTTTTTCACTTGAGATTGAGGATGATGGATCTGTGTGTTTTGATAGAAAATGATGGTTATATGCTTAACTGGAGATGACCGTGTGCCCACGAGTACATCTGTAAAGGCATCTGCAGCCGCCACTCTGGCAAGAATTTTGGTAACAAATACCAACTTTTTAGCACAGCTGGCATCTGAACAATCACTTTCAATGCTTCTTCAAAATGCCGGTTTTTCAGTTGGGGAGAATATACTTCTTTGTCTCATTGATGTTTGGCTTGACAAGGTTAGTTATTACTAAATCTTAATAATCATTTTAGATATAGTCAAACACTTGCATAATTTAGTTTCCTATTATTTATAAAAGACTTAATTACTTCAAGTTTTGGGTACTCAGCAAAAGAATTAACAGATTTGGGTGAAATGACTAAACCGATTACTTTACCTAAACCACAGGGACCATCTATGTAAATTGTAATTACACTTAATAAAATGATTTTGACACGTAAGGTTGTTCCATGTTGGACTTTATAAAAAAGAACACAACTTTTGCTAAAAGCGGTTATTTGTCCCAATGACAATGTTCTGCTGACATCAGCTATTAATGTGTTAGATTGCTTTGTCTAATTATTTTCACTGGGTTTGGTTTGTTTCAGGCTGACAATGTAAACTATATTCAAAAGAAGACGTTTGGATTTGCACTTTCTATAATTCTGACATTAAGGTTACCTCAAGTACTTGATAAGCTAGATCAAATACTGAGGTATATAACTGACACATAATTTCACCCATCATTGCTCCAGAATTGTTTATATATATATATATATATATATATATATATATATTTTTCATGAAATTAATCGCTGGTATATTGCAGTGTATGTACAAGTGTAATATTGGGTGGAAGTGAAGACACAACTGAAGATGAATCTAGGTTAGACATTATATGTGTAAAAATACTTTACTACAATTCTTTCAGTTTGTTTCTAATTTATTTATTTATTTATTTATTTTATTAAATTATGTTTCTATTATTTTTATTGTGCCATAATAGCAGCAGTGATAGTATGAGCTCTAGCCGACCTCAGTTTCCGAGTAAAGAATTCAGAAAGAGACAGGTAATTGCATCTATTTACTTTAATGTAATTTTTTTTTCGTCGGGTCTTGTTACGGTTTCAAACAAGCAAATTTGCAAAATTTGGTGAACAATTAATTTGTTAGAGCATTCACAGTAGGATCTCTATATCCATCTCTATCTCTAAAATTTGAAGATTTCTTCTATCTTTTCATCTACATAATGAAATTTTATGAATAAAGATGTACAATTCATTACTTTAATCTTTTTGAGAGTTTAGCGGAGAAAAATAATAAAATAGTTGTTTGTGAGTGAGATAGAGATGGAGATGGAAAATCTTATGTGATATTTAGAAATAAAATGTGTTATTTAATTAAGTTATAGATTGATTCCAGTTATCATCATTTTCTTTCAAAATGTACAAAATTCTATATTTTATTTTTTATTTTGTTAGCAGATGAAAATGTCGGACCCAATAAATCAATTGTCACTGGAAAACTCGGTGAGGGAGAATCTCCAAACGTGTGCTAATTTACACGGAGAGGCGTTCAATGCTGCAATGGCAAGAATTCATCCTGCAGCACTTGCACAACTAAAACAGGCTCTGAAAATGACATAATTACTCAAATGCCATTTTGTGTCATATCCAATTTTTTTTAATTTTTTTTTTTAACAAGTTGGACCAGACTCGGGGCATTCCTACAATACCATGTCAATAGAGATGCTCATAAACGCGAGGTAAGTTACAGCTGGCATTTTCATCTCAAATAATCGGTTCATTAAGCGTATGTGTGTGAATGCGTAATTAGATATGATTGGTGGGTTGACAGGTTGAATTGTTGAACATCAACACAACCCATATTATAATACATATTGAAAGGACAAGGGAGTAATTTCATCAAAATTTCAAAGTTTTACATAGATACAATTTCTAAATCCTAATGTACAACTCTTCAAAACATATTGTTGACTTTAAACAAACTTTTCCCATGATTTCAAACAGCCATAAAAATTTTGTACGCTAATATATATTTTCTTTTAAGTTACGCCATAAAAACGAGCATTATATTCTTAATAACGCAACCCGAACACGACTTGTTTAACCCATTATTTATCGAAAGGAGTTAAACAGGTTGTAACCAAGTTGTAATGTGTTTAATGGTTTGTGGGTTTACTTGTTTAAATGAATGGGTTAAACAGGTCAACCTAAACACAATCTGTTTAATTAGACGGGTTAATGGGTTGGATATGACAATACAAAATCTATTTATTTTCGTGTTGTGAGCCATCATTTTACATTCATCCCACTATCATTGACATAATTATTGAGTGATACTAAATGCTTGTTTTGACTAACAGATGGTGGTTTACAGATTCTTGTGGTTTGATTGGTTTTTGGGGTGGATTTGTTTGAATTAAATTAAGTTGTGGTTTGTTGAAGATGCACACACAGCAGCAGTGTAGATAGTGAGTGTGGTCCTTCATGTCTGTTTTTTAAAGGTGTGAAGGTTTCACTACAATTATTGAGTTGTAAAACAAACCATTCTAAGATTTTGGTTGCAATTCCCTGCACCATCAATCAAAATTGTCCAATCTTATTTTTACTTTCGGATTCAAATGAATTTCTTTTTTCTGTCTTCTGTTATATTTTCATGTCATATGGTAAAATAGTTTATGTTATAACTTATAAGCAATTACCTAAAGACAATGCAGGATATTGTATATGTTTTTGTATTTTAACTATAAGATATTAAATATATATAAGGATGTTAGTTTTATACATAATGGTAGTTCAATTAAAAATTTATTGTTATTATAAAAAGTATATATAAATATGTGGTTTTATGTAGAAATTACCCGCTGAGGTTCAATATCTCCTAGAGTTAAATTGATAATCACCTATAAAACCACATACTCAAGAACCATGTTTCACAATGGTATGATGTTAAGAACATGGAATTATGCATAATAATAAGCACAAACAATCCATCATGGCAATGAGGGTTTCTTTGAAGGTAGAACCTTTTCAAGTGAGGCATGGTGAGGTGATGCAATGAAAGCACCATTTGGTATAACCTTTTCAAGTGAGTAAACACTCCTAAGAATCAAGAGAGGAAATAAGACTTTTGAGCAAGTGAATCATTATGTACTGCAAAATGGCTAAAACACCCATTCACCCAAGATAGGTCTTTTGGTGTTTATAACCATGTGGAAAAAAGAAACAAAAATTGTGGTGGCGGCGCAACTTGATTAGAGAGTATTTCTCAACTTTACAAACAAAAATGTTGGTTTCTCTCGATTTGATGATGTATTTGAGCAAAACCTCATTTTCCTCATCATCTCAAACGAACCCCATAAGTTCATTTTTATGCTCATAACAAATGAAACAAATTTGCACATTAATCTTGTAATGAACATAAGTTAATTGCATTAAAATAAAAATAAAACGGGTGAACTTAAATTGCTAAATCTAATTCATGACAAGTTGTAATGGCAACGACAACACAAGTAGTGACAGCTCGTGAGCAGCAACAATAGAGTTGCTATCCCAGTCAACAACAATCAAGCATTTGCACTTCATTACACCGTCACCAAGAGCCGACCCCACGTAGCAACAACTGACGATCTGCATTAGTGGCAACCAAGTTACTAAACGAAAAATGAGAATCTGCGACCACAACAGCACCAACCTAGCCAACCCAATCTCGGGTCGTCTCAAAAACATAAATGCGACACGGTGGTGTGAGTGTCATGGGTGGGTTGGGTTGGGTAATGGGTTAGAATGGGGTGCAAGTCATGATAGATAATGAGCCATGATATGTTCTAATTAAGCAAAATCACTTTTGAGTCGAAATGGGTATGTTTAAAAAATAATCAATTTAGTTAAGTTAAAATGGGCTGTAAAGTTCATTTTGGTAATATTGTGATTTCTCATCAAAAATACGTTATTGACTATTCTTACCTATTCACATAGTTTACAAGTTACCCATGTTGTTTTAAGGTCTTACACATCTCAACCCATTCAATGTTTATGGTTTTACCCAATTCAACCCAAAATACAAAGATCGTCTACCACGTATAATTTATGTCATGCCATGTCGTGTCGTGTGGAGTGAACTTATTTGTATCATAAATTGCGAGTCTCAATATATATAAATAAAAAGAACGTAACCACAAATATTAAAATGTTAGAAATTTTTTAACATTTAGCTAAAAACATACTAGTAAAAAATAAAAGTCAGTAAAAAAAATGAATTTGATAAAAACTAAAGGAATAAAAAGAAAGGAATTGCAAAGGCTGTTGTTTCATATATATAATAAAAAAAAATTTATAATATGTCAGTAGAAAAATAAAAGTAGTTAAGAAAATGAAAATAAAAATACTATATAAAAAATACAAAAGTTGATAATAGGTTGAGAAAATAAATAAAGAAAAAGAAAGGGATTATAAATAAGTATAATTAATACAATTGAATTTTTTTTTTTTGAACAGCCAAAAGCATATATAAATAAAAACAAAGTAGCAAGATGCTAGAGATAGAAGAGTTAAAAAGTAAAATTACACCAATTTAACCATTCTAGTTTTTCACACTTTCCCCTATATTTTACGCATAGGAAAGCTATCGATTTAATGTCATCTAGAACCTCCATGAATGTTGATAAGAGCCCTTTAAACATAGAGCATTTCTAGCCTTCCATATACACCATATTATAGCAAAGAAAATAGCCATTATTAACTTCTTATATCCATATCTTTATTGATCTCCCGGACAATAAATGTTATCAATCAATACAATTGATAACATTTATTATTTAACTTTCAGCATCACAAAATTTGATTGGATTAAAACTAATTAGTGTAATTAATGCAATAGCTATAAGTGTGAATACAAATTACGTGAGGGTGTAGAAAGAATAACCCAACAAAAAGTTATTGTTTCTAAGTCTAGAACCTCCATAGACGTTGATAAGAGCCCTATAAACATAGGAGCATTTCTAGCCTTTCATATACACCATATTGTAGCTATAACTTCTTATATTCAACGCCGCTAAAATGAGTTCAATCGGAGTTCGTTTAAGTCGGTTTATGATTTTTTAAAAATCCCTTTTAGCCTTATTAAAATAAGCTCCCTATTTAGTTGATTCTAACCCTATCTTCTAAACTAGATAAATTTTTATTTACACACAAATATAGAGGGAGACATCAATTTGGTAAAGAAGAAACAAAGACTTGGAAAACATCAATTTGGTAAAAATAGAGGGAGAAATGGACATGGTTGGAGTTCCTAATCCAAGATCAAACACTCATTTTCTACAACTTTATGCAACAATATGCTTTTAGACACAAACCAATTCAACAAACTCTTGACACCATACAAACCAAAATTGGATTTGTTTAAACACCAACATCTTCATGTTTCTTCCATCGCTTCGCCTTCTCCCTTTTCAGCCCGTTTACCTGAAACACCACCACATGTTAAAAAGATAACTACTAAAATCACCACATCAGATCAAAACTCGTGCCAGCTCACCTTTCTTCTTCTTCCCACCGCCTTTCTTTTTCGTCTTTACGGGAAGAGCTAACCACGCTTTGATTTCTGGATCATCAACCGTTTTAGTTGGCTGCAATTCTTGGAGAGCGTGAGACGTTATCCGGTCCGACCCGTTTGGCGTCAAAAGAACCGTGAATTTGATATGTGCCACCAAATCACCTGTAAACCAGAAAAGATTATTATTTGTTTTGTGTAATTAGTAATAATTAAAAATAAAGATAAAATAATGGTTTACCAGGTTTTTCATGAAGAACAGGGTATGGCTGCAAAAGCTCATGATTAACACATTCAACCAATCCTAAACGTGCGCGTTTCTCTTCTAAAGCCCTATCAACAACACAAACAAACATTTATAAAAAAAATGAATATAATTGATAAAACAACAAACTTCAAATTTCACTGAATTTAGAAGGATACCTAGCTGAAAAGGGCATAATTGGAAAATTCTGACTAATCTCACTGTATATAAACCGAGATGCTTTCATTTTCAAGTGATAACTTTTATCAACTGCTCGTTTATAAATTGTCGTTTGTTTCTCATCCAACAATTTCGGCTGCGAAACCATCAACAAACCAACAAGTTATCGCTTATGACCACAAAAAAAAAATTAATATGAAAATTTAAATTTAAAAATAAAATAAGTGACGATCACCTTGCCATCCCCTGTGCTGGTGACTATATCGATGGCGTAAACCTCGTTTTCTTCAAACTCGGCATCATCGACTCTTGTGTCGGGATTCGAGACACTTAATACAACTTTGTTACCGTCAATCACAAATTGTTTCAACTGATGGCTTAAAACGCCTTCAACAATTTTGCAGTCGTATGCGGCAGCAACATCTTGAATGGCTTTTGTCACATCTTGATTCTGAAAACAACAAAATGACCAAAAATAATATATTTAAAATGTTTCCCGATAACTTTATTATAATAATTTGGATAGATTGTAAAGGACAGGTGAACAAGACACAGAAACATGGTTTTCTATCAGTGTAACTATGACTATTAAAATGCATCATTGGAGAAACTCCATTGCACATAAATAACATCTTCATTTAGAAAAAAATCATGTTTCAGATCACCAAAAAATACAAAACTAGAAAAATGTAACTTTATAAAAAAAAATTAAGACAAAAGCAACAATTGGAATGTTTTCCATAGCTATTGGCATTTATTTATTATTTAAGACAGGGTTGTACAGATTAAAATGCTTAAAAACTAAACCGGAGAATGTTGTCTATCAGTGTAACTATGACTATTAATAGCATCATTGGAGTAAATCCATTGCACATAATTAACATCATCATTTAGAAAGATCAAATCACACAAAAATATCATAAACAATATACAAAAGTAGAGATTAATTTGAAATGATAATTAAAGGCAGATATAATTAATTAACTAAACTGGATAATTATCTTCTATCAGTGTAACTATGACTATTAAAAGCATCATTGGAGTAACTCCATTGCACATAATTAACATCATCATTTAGACAGATCAAATCACACAAAAAAATCATAATAATATACAAAACTAGAAATTAAGGTAACATGATATTTAAATGTTGATATGTACTATTATAATGGCAAAAAAAAATTATACAAAAAAAATACTAAATTAATAAATGTAGGCTCACAGGATGCACAATTAACCAACTGAGTGGATAAATAAAAAAAAAAATCCAAAATCAAGCCAAATATATAATATAGGCAACAGGGAAAAAGAGGAAATCAAGAAGCATGTGATCACCTCGGCAAAGCTGCCTTAACTAAAAAACATGTATCTTTTAAAAAACATAACCAAGTTTCTTAAAAAGAAAAAGAATTGTAGACTCAATAGGCAAATGGTCAACTAACAAATTAGACGTACATAGAAAACCCAAGTTAAGTCAAATCAATGTAGGCAACAGGGAAAAAGAGGAAACCAATTTACAAGTGATCACCTCGGCAAAGTTGCCTCATAAATAATAAAACATATCTAGTTTTCTTTATCAAGCAAAATACATAATCATGACTTCTTATTTCAAATACTACCCAAAGAGAAAATAGAGTAACCAATAATCATAAATAATCCAAAAAAAATTGGAATTTTTCAATAATCATAAATAATCCAAAAAAATGTGGAATTTTTCTTATTACAGCAAAATAATAAAGAAAAAAAATAACAAAACTGGAGATTTGAAAAAAGGTATTTACCTACAAGCTGTTTATTTTGAATAATCACTGAACTTACACTTTGACGGTAAAAAAGGCTCATTAAAACATTTATAAAAAATCGCAAAAAGTTTAGAAGATATAAATATGAGGACAAATGTCAACAAGGTTACCTTCTTTCCAGGCTTCACAAGTCTTAATGCTACCTCAGCTGCAGTATTTGCAGCTGCAATGACATCAGCAGCTCGACCCGTTACAGGCCCATCATGAAGCACATGTGTGTGACCCACAACAGCAATGAAACCATCAATGTGACACCCCATATCACTGAAACCAAACAACAAATCATTTACCGACAGCTCATCATTAAACTTTAGACAAAAGTTCAGTAAATCAAACCATGAATAAACACTTACATTTTCAAAATGTCGCCGTCTTCCAATACTGTTTCATCACTAGCAAGAGGAGAAAAATGACAAACTGTGTTGTTAACTGACAAACATGTTGGAAATGCAACACCTCTTTCAATCTTCTTCTTAACATTCTTGTACATATTACCAGTTTGCCTAAATTTGTAAACCAATACAGCAAATGACTATAACAACATTTGCAATGATGTTGATCATATACAAATTTTTTTAAGGAATAAAAGAATTACTCTCTGATGTATGAGTCTCCCTTCTCACATATATCAACTATCTTGGCTTTGTGTTTGCATTCTGATAAAACCAACTGCAAGGCCTCTGTATGGTTGAAATTTAAATTGCTATTATTAGTACAGAGATGATTGAACTAAAGAGCTTAAACAAATATATGTGTAATACAATATTAATACAGAGCTGTGAAAAATTAATTAAATATGCATATATGATCTATATAAGGGTGTACATAAAAAACGAAGCAAAATGGTAGGTTCGACTGGTATAATTTAATACAAAATTTTCAAACTATTGACTTATGTAGTTTAAAGATTTCTTTTTTAAGCATAACCTGAGATAAAACCAACATAACATATTTCCACAATACACAAATGTAGCAAGTTCAGATTACCAAAAAAGAATGGTAATACGGCAAATTAAAGTTGTACATTTTAGCTTTCAAATCTGCTCACCCAATATAGTAAACAAACAAGAATGGGTATCTTTTGTTTGCAGTAGTTTCACAGTTTTTATTTTCTTTCATCAAACACAATTACAAAATGTAAGTTTCTGTCAGATTCCAAATGTTTGACAATCAAGAATGCATGCTTCTTAGCTTAAGATGACGCATTCTGATCAAGACTGTATACATTTCTGAAATTTTTAATATATAGATTTAAAAACGACTGAAACTACACAATCAAAAGCGTAAAAACAAAAACACAATTAAACAAGGAGAACGACGAAGAGTAATAACTGTTAACAATCTCAGCGGCCGATTTGTATTTGGTTACAACTTCTGGAGAGGAAATATCCAGCTCCTTCTCTTCCCCTCGTTCATCGTCCGACATGATTCTTCAGACTACAATCAAAATCAAGTAACAAATTAATAGAATAGACAAAGATGAAGCATCGAATCGATATGAAAAGAGTTTTTACATCAGATCAGCAAGGAAATGAACAATTGGCAGGCGTGATTAGGGTTTAATGAAATGAAAGGGGTTGAGACTGTATGCCGATTGCTAGGGTTTGGATGTCGGCAGTGATTCTGCGTTTATATAAAGTTAGTAATGTGCCGTTACAAAGTTATTAGGGTTTCTTCGTTGGATGACACGTCAAATAGCCCTCTATCATAACAAACTTGAGGGGTTACTTGCTAGTTGCTACTATAAATCCAAATGTAGATCTATATTAGACCATGTGTAGTGGTCACCCCTCCTAAATCCTTCCCCTCCCAAATTTTCTGTCACATCATCACACCTCTCAAATCCTTCAAACCCCATAATGGTCACCCCTCCCAAATCCTTCCCCCAATGTGTCACATCATCACCACCCATCATTTAATTAAAATATTTTAAATAAACTAAACTATAAATAAATAATAAAAAACATTACA
>WOUH02000014.1:3443997-3460862 GCA_009936405.2 Stevia rebaudiana
AGCTAAACCCTCAAAGCATAACACAAAAGCTAAACCCTGAAAGCTAAGATCGTAGAGTTTGACAAGACGGTTTTGTCACACCCCCAAATTTCCACCGCGGATGAGACCACAAATGAGGGCGTGACAACTGGCATGATCAAAGTCATCGATCATATTGAACGACTCACTACATGCAATTTAGAAAAATACATTTATCCATTCAATATGATAATAGTTTTCAACATACAATCAGAGTTTTGCGGAAGCTTAATACGTAAATGCGGAAGCTTAAATAGTTAGAGTGTAACAAAGCACAATTACAAAACATAGTGAGTTTCAAATTTTCAACAAAAACAATGCATGCAAGACTCTACTATTAGCCCTTAGTCTTATCGTGCATCCTGGTTACATGAGAAAACATACTTAAAGTGTCAACACAGGGTTGGTGAGTTCAGAGGTTTGTTTCAAAAGGAGTTTCATGTCATAGTTTCAATAAGTTGCAAGTTTGTTTATTGGATCATATTTAAACATGCATTAAGAGAATGATAGCTAGTCATATAATCACATTACTATAGTGAACTGACAATGTTTTGCCTTAGTGTTGAATGCCTATGCCTGTAGGCCAATATAGTACCATGCATGATCCCGTTACCGGAATGGGACTTGTTAGGCCCAATAGTACTATCTCATATTTCCACGCTACAATATACGATTAACGGTCCGATGTGATGCTAAGGACTTTCAGTTGCGTAAATGTTAGACTAAGTAATCGTGAGCTCTTAATTGGTCAAATATATCCAAATAAGTTACAAGTAGTTTCTGATCACCTCAAAAGTTGAAAATAGTTAATAAGTAAATGGTGTTGTAAAATTGTTTGATTTTGGAATCCCTACCGACTCTGACAATAATAAGGATCTGTTTTAGTTATGTTGAACTCTCCAAGTCTAAGTAATATATATGTTTTGTTATAGTTACCGAATTTTACAAATTCACGAGTTTATAATTTTATGTTTTGGGTTTGATTTCTCTTTGGGTTATCTTTGAGTTGGTTAGGTGGTTGTACCTTCTTGTGATTTATTTTAAGTTATAAAAAATAACTAATATTATTTTCTCAAAAATATGTTATATATCCTTAAAATATATTCTAAGTATTTTTAGAACATTTCGGTATTATAACGACATGTTCTTATAAAATATCCATTTCAAATCACACAACACATTTTAACAATTATTTATAAGTCCAGGGGTCATATTTGACAATTAAACATAATTATAGGTTTATATAAAATATTAAATTTCAAGTTTGCAAAATAGTCTATAACTTTTTAAAAGTTGTCATTTTTTATAAAAAGTAGTTTTATACAAACTTTGTCATTTTACTAAGTTGAGGGATCAATTATGTCATTTATACATTTTTATGGGTTAATACCTAATCTAAGTTCCCCAATTGGTCCATAAATTTCCTAACTTGTCCATTTTGGTTAAAAGTACATTTTTACACTTTTCATATTTTTAATAAAGTTCAAGGACAATTTATGTAATTTACTCAAACTACCGGTAACTTTTGACACATTTTCACTCTTAAGTCAGATACCACAGTTCAGTCCACTAGTTTTATGAAATGGCTTGTCCCTTAACTTTTATAGATCTCGTTTTTATATATTTCTAGAATTTCCAGTTTCAGTACTTTAACTTCTGTAAGGTTTTTAACATTGTAAATAGGTACCAAAATTTACAGTCCACTATTTTAACATGTTTTGAACAACGTTTTAGTTTTACATTTTTTATGATTCGAAACCTAAACCAGTCAAAAACAGTTATTAAGTTCGAAGGTACAAAACAAACACATTAACTTGTTGTGATCATAATGAATTGGTGCGACCGAGTTAGACCGAGTTTTTATAATATTTGGAAATCTAACTCAAAGTAATTAGTCGTGGACTCCGATTTTGCATCATTTGGACAAGTTTTGAGCAAGATATGGGGTCGTGGAAGTGTAGTGATACATTTTGTCCAGAAAATGTTTTTATAAAAGTGTTTTTCATGCAACTTTATTATGTTTTCTTGTAAGTTTAACTCGTGAATCCTTGTTGACTTTTATTTAAGTGTTATAAGAGTGTGAACAATATGTTTGGAGTGAATCCTTACGTGTAGATAGTAGGGAGAAGGCAAGCATCTGCGTGAGAGTCCAAACCGTGCTACTTGAACTTGTTTTCTTGTTCTTCGGGTTCACCTACCATGTTCGGTTTTGCAAGGATATTGAGTGAGAGTGTCTTGAAGGTGCAAGAGGGGGTGCTTAGTGGCTGATTGGCTGTATACATGGGAGGAAATGAGTGAACAAAATTTTGTAATGTGTGTTCTTCTTATTAGACACAAGTGAAAGCCTACCTTTTCTTGTTAGACACAAGGCAAACCTTTTAAGAGTGTGGAGTGTTTCTTGATAGAAGGTTGATGTGATATGTGGAAGAGGTGGTGGTCTAACATGTTGGTTAAAGAGTTCCTTCATAATTCATACATATACATATATACCTTACGTACACATGTATTGTGTATGTTTTTTTTAAACTCATGTGTTCATGTATATAAGTGTGTTTTATTCTTACTTATTGTTGTTAGTTTGTTAGTTTGTGATGGGTATCCTTTCGTGTGGTCGGGTACTAATGACTCGGGGTGTTTCACTATTCGGTTCACAATAAATGAAGATTAAATACATTGTATAATAATGAGATTTGATAAAAGGTTTTACCTAAAATTTCAGGGTGTCACATGTTTCAACGCGGCTAAAATGAGTTCAATCGGAGTTCGTTTGAGGCGGCTATGAGGTTTTTTGTAATCCCTCTTAGGCTTTTTAAAATAAGCTCCCTATTTATCATTTCCCTTTCAGACACACCCTTCTCTTTATATTCACATACATTCTTCAAATTTTCTACAAAAAAATGGAAGGAGGTGGCTCTTCCCAAGGCGGTTCAAACAAAAAGTTTAAAAAATCACGTTCGAAAAAACTACAAACATCATAAAATTACCCGCATAACGCACCCGATTATCAATCACAACCTCAATCTCCACAAAATGAGCGTACTACCTTTCTACTTCAATAACCCACATTTTAACCACCAATCATTTCAACAAGCATTTCAACAATTCGATCTAGTCTCCAACAATCGTTTCATCAATTCGACAACTAATCGTTTCAACCAATCAACCAATCTTTCCAGTAAACCAACTTTCAAGGTTTATATTTTACTTTCTTTTAGATTTTTAAGCCGTTTATGCTATATTTTTTTCGAAAGATATTCTTTTTTAACATGAGATTATTTTTAAAGAGTATCGCGAACAAGAGGTATGTGAGTCAAGCGAACCCAAGACGACAGCGTAGTCGTTCCACCACCACAACCAACCCGAATGAAAACACCAGCCCCCGATGGTGAACCTCTATAGAAGAAGTCGCTTTATGTTCGACTTGGCAAATCCATTCCGAAAATAGTGTCGTCAGTAACCAACATAGACGCGACGGTTTTTACAAATTGGTCTAACTTTCTTTTTACATTTTTTTTACAAAAACGCGACATTTGTATAATATATATTTTTTAACCGTAGGTAACCGAAGAGTTTCACAAAAAATGAAAGGCACTTCCTGGCGCGTTGAACAAATCTATTCAAAGTGGCAAGATTTGAATACCGCCATGAAAGAATTTAATGGCTTCTACCAACATACGTCAATGAGTCAAAAAAGTGGCGAATGGGATTAAGATATAATCTGCAACGCATTAAGGAACTACTAACAAGTACTAAAGGCAAAAGGTTTCCCTCACACGAAGGCCTGAAAAGAGGTTCTCTTTAAGTCTTTATGGGCGGATATTCTTCCAACACGTTCTCAATCACAACCAACATCAAAGAGGTCCAAGTCTACCAAAGTCGTGGGTAGTTCAAATTCCGATATCCCCGTGAACCTTGATGCGGATGGTGAAGAGAGAAAACCCGATCCTGATGGTCTACGTGTTTACTATGAACCCGAGCGCCAACTTAGAAAGGGCAAGTGATCGGCCACATCATCCTCCTCTCACGACGAGTTAATCCAAAAAATTTCCGATATCAACTCGTTCAACAAAGTGGAAGCCAACAAAGAGCTCGCACGCGCGAGTAAAAAACACGAGCAATAGAAGAGAAAAAAGATGCATGCATCGATCTCATAAGACAAAAACAAAAGACATTGGATGAGAAACAAATGAATAAAGATATTGATTTTTATACGAGAGATCATACGATATACCAAGAGTCGATGCTACATGTGATCCCCGAGCGTAAACATGAGATTGCGGCACGCTGGGGTTGGCAATGCTCCTTCTAGTTTTTATTTTTTTTAATTAAGTTGTATTTTTTTTTTGTCTTTTTTTATTTAAGTTGTATTTTTTTATTTGAATAAATTAAGTGCTTTTTATTTTTATTTTTTTTTAATGTTAAATAAATTTAATTAATATAAGACTAAATTATAAGTTTCAACCTTTATATTTATTAATAATCACAAATTTCAACCTTTAACTTCATTAAGTACATTACACAACCTTTAATTAAATCAATTGATTCAAATCTCAACCTTTACAGTTAGTTTTCCATGTTAATCATTACTAGAGGGTTTGTTTTGTCAAAAGTTAAACTTATGGGGTTTTCGTGTTCAACGCGACTGTTAAAACTTTTTTTCGCGTTTCCCGCTTTGTTCGAGCTCCGTTTCGCACACGGTTTTCGCTTACGTTAACGATTTTTCATTTCCTATCTGACCCCATTGGTTTCACCTCTTGGAGATGTGTTGAGATATCGGATCTATTATACGTTTCATCGTTTTTTGTGTATCTTTTGTATCGTCGTTTGTATCAAAATTTCGTATATGAATATTCAAAAGATCCTAAATACGTATTAGAATATTATAACAATGAGTAATTATTTTGTGTGGATGATTTACAATAAATGAACAAAAATATAGAACTTAAAGTGGTTCAACTCCACATATCGTAACCCGCATTCATATTTATTTTATAACATTTATACAAAAATTCGTATCGGTGGAAAATTATTAATGAAACTAAACCAGTGGTAAGTAACCATTAAATCGAGATAATGAAAGGAGCAAATACATACTTTCAACAAATTCGTAAACTTTATTCCGTTACATAAAAGTATAAAAAAACGACATTCAAGAAGAATAAATCACGATCAGAATTAGAGGAACGAACGATTACCAGGGACTGCAGGGAGGAGATTCATCTATCATATCATATTTTGGGATGGGCAATTTAGGAGGTGAAACCAATGGGGTCCGATAGGAAATGCAAAATCGTTAACGTATGCAAATACCGTGTGTGAAACGGAGCCCGAACAAAGCGGGAAACGCGAAAAAAAGTTTTAAAAGTCGCGCTGAACACGAAACCCTCTAAGTTTAACTTTTGACAAAACAAACTCTCTACTAATGGTTAACATGAAAAACTAACTGAAGTTAGTTTAAAGGTTGAGATTCGAATCAACTAATTTAATTAAAGGTTGTCTAGTGTACTTAATGAAGTTAACGGTTGAAATTTGTTATTATGAATAAACATAAAGGTTGAAATTTGAAATTTAGTCTTAATATAAATATTAAATATGTGAAGAGGTGGAAAAGTGGAGAAAAGTAGGACGACATCGCACGAAATAAGAAAAAGTGAGGATAAGTAGGAAAAGTTGATGTAGTTCTGACGCAAAAAAAGGAAGAGTGGAACGACTCTCTCCTCTCAGACCGTATGTAAATAAAAGAGTCCAATTCATCTATTTTGTATCTTGTTAAATTAACTATAAATAATTAAATATAACTAAGATAATGTATGTAAAAAAATTAGTAAATAATTTTGATCCAACGGTCCCATCTGTTTTTTTAGGGCGAAGTTTGGTGTAAAGGCATACCATATTGATTGATACAGTTTGAAAATGTGAACACCAACCACTAAAATAATAAAACAGACCGTTATGAAACCAAACTGATAACCAGTTTGGACGGTTTCACAGTTGTAAACTGAATTTTGAACACCCCTAATATTTACAAGTAAAAATCATCTAGCATGCACAATGTAAACACGAATCATCAACCATTGATCTTTTTTTTCATCTTATATTATCCTTTACACGTTACATATGTAAACAAAATTTGAAATTGTAGGTATCTGTGCGCATGTACCCTTTTTCCAGGTTCTTTATTTTTTTAACTGCAACATGGGACTCCTCAAAGCTGTCCCTCGCTAGCAAAAATTTCAACATATCTGGTTAGCGAAGGAGGCCCTCAGCTCTGAACCACCTTAGGAGAAACTTGCTTGTAGGAAAACACTTGACCTCCCTCAGGCTTATCATTTTCCTTAAAATAGTTTCAAACTCAAAATCTTTCAGTTAATTAGTACCGAGCAAAGCCCCTTTCTAGGTTCCAGTGTTATTTTATTTATTTATTAGATGCTGCAACATTCGACATTATCAATGTAATTATAGGATGTTAATTTCACACAAAAGTTCTTTATTTCAATACAAATACAAGTCCCCGTGATGGTGCATTATACGTCTAAGATTTCAAATTCCGACATAGCTTAATTTACTTTGGGACACATGATTTACCTCCACCATCTTAGCTGTGTAGGTAATGAGGATTTAATGAGGACTCACACCACTTTTATTACAAATACAAACAAAAACTAAAAATAATAATAAGTAAATTAATAAACAAATCTTCTTATTATAAATATTGAAACAACTCCATCTAACGAGCCTTTAGGCTCATTACCATAATATATTGTGTCATCGGAGAATATTGGAAGGATATACAAGACCACTATCGACACTAAAACTTGAAGGGATTTCCCGGCCTGGTATTTGAGTACGGGTTTTTTTGACTCTTCATAAAGGTCTGTTTCTTGCTTTGCTGTGTTTAACAAGTTTGCGTTCTCTTCGTCACCATCTCGACTCGCCCATGGATGTTGCTTAACCTTACGTAAACCTTCAAGTTCAATCATTACTTCTCTCATTGTTGGTCGCTCATCTCCTATAAGATTAAGGCATCTTTTCACAAGCTCACTAATTTGTTGAAGTTGCTCTAGGGTACCTTCCCTAACAACTCTTGGTTCAAGAATTTGAAACAAACGGTTTTCTTTTAGTGACATAATGAAATATATTGCCAAATTCCGCTCTTCTTCACTCAGTTCCATACACAACGGCTTCTTCCTGGTTAGAAGCTCAGCAAGTACAACTCCAAAACTATAAACATCACTCTTTTCAGTTAACTGACTTGTGTGGAAATAGTCAGGATCTAAGTAACCTAGTGTCCCTTGAACAAGGGTGGTCACTTGTGTTTGATCAACGGGAACCAATCTTGAAGCCCCAAAATCCGCCATCTTTGTAGTATAAATGTCATCCAACAAAATGTTTGCGGACTTCACATCTCTATGGATCACGGGGGGTCGATGTAGCAGAGTGAAGATACGAAAGTGCACCTGCAGCTTCTGTTGCTACTCTTAATCTATTCTCCCATGATAACCAAGTCGTTGTTCCTTTACCATGAATATGATTATGAAGAGTTCCGTTAGATACATACTCATATACCAGTAATGGTACTTCGGTCTCAAAACAACATCCTAAAAGCTTCACAACATTTCGATGGTTAACTTTTGTTAAAATAATCACTTCATTGATGAACAACTCGATTTGGTTTTCATCCATAACTCGTGATTTCTTGATTGCTACGACTCGTTGATCGGTTAGAATGCCTTTGTATACTGTCCCAAAGCCACCACGACCCAAGATCCGGTCCTCAGAGTAATTGTTGGTGGCCTTTTCTAACTCTTGTGCAGTAAAGACCTTTGTTGAATCCACGCTGTCTTCGTTGGTCATAATACGTTGTTTAAGTAGCAAACCACCATTTTGTTGAAAAAACTTATGCCGGAGCTTAGCAAGGTTTCTCTTCTTGAAAACAAAATAGAGCCATGTTATGCATATTAAAATGGCCAAGAAACCAAATCCCATACCTGCATTTTACCACATATGAAAGCCGGATTACTATTTTTTATTTTTACTCTTTTATCTCAAAGCAAGTGTTGGATACTTATTCGTAACTCCATTCTATATCAAGTATTTAATCAACAAATAGAAATGTTTTTTAGAAGCATATGAAAATACCATGTTTTTTATGAGATCTTAAAACAAGGTATGATTTTGTAAAAAAGATCAAAAGATACAAGACATAGTGCTAAGTTCTTACAATTACATGCTACGAAATATTAATTTTATAATTTGAAGCATCATTTGATGAAATCAGATTACCCCAACACTTTTTAACATGATAGTTAAATTTTATGTGCTACACACTCTATTGGGTTAATCGGCGGGTTCAACGGGCCACGGGTATGTAGCCCTAAATGGGTCAGCCAATATTAGCTATTGGATCATGGATTAGAAGTTGTGTGACCGAGTTAACATGGGTTCATCGGCGATGGTCTGAAAAATGGGCGTTATAACAAATCTGGCTTCAAGAACACATGGACGTGGGGAACAAGTGAACGTTGGAGTAGTTCTAAATATTAGCAAGAAGTGGGCTTTATTTACTTTAACATGTTTTATTCTTTGATTGCCTCATTGATAGAATCTAGTATAATGTTTGCGTGATTACCAAAATCCGACACCTCCATAGCCGGCGGTCCTCTTGGCAAAAGTTTTGTCTGATTCCGGCCATCAGATATACCTGTAGCTTAATGGTCATTTTGGTATGATTTTCCCATATTAATAATCGTAATTTCTTTTGAGTTTGAGAAATACACATAAATTTACGTGGTTGTGTGTTTATGTTGCAACCAAGGCCTAACCAACTCACTCACCATCAAAAAAGTGAAAGGGCAGACATTTGACTTTATTGATTATTTAACTTTAAACTATATATACGACCTTTTCTCAAACGACTATTTACATTTTCAACCTTTTCTCTTTTCAACTATTTTGTCAATTTTGACACTTAATTTACAAAAGTATTGCCTCGACATGGGATTATATTTTGAACGGTGTAGAAATAAACTTTACCTTAATAATACAAAAAGTCTAATAAGAGACATGCATAGTGCTTATCATTCTCTAACATTGTTTGTCATGATATTAATATTAGTTAAGCAAAAGCAAGAAGACAGCAGACTAGTTACCTAATGAGAACTTTATTACGGGAAACTGTGAATTTTCCTTAGTACAACCACGCCTGTTTTTCAGACCATCGCCGATGAACCCATCTTTGCATCTACATGTATAATTTCCAATAGTGTTCGTACAAACCCCGTCACAAAGATTATTAGGATCATCACATTCATTGATGTCTGTCAATATCAAAAACAAAATCAGTAATTTACCTATTTAGTATTTACCGTTCATATATAGTTTCATATTTTTTTTTGGAAAAATTAAAAAAACTAATTAACCTTGACAACCTGGCTCAAGATAAGGCTGACCCTGATATATAACCACTATTGCAAATGCATCTATAACCCAGAACTCCAGTATCCGAATCAACACACCGGCTATTCGCTTGACAAGCCAACACACCAGCGGTTCTAGCCTCACTACAGCTCAAGTTCCCGACAACCCAATCGACCAACATAGGAACACTAGCCTTGGTCCGGTTCTTGAAACTGGGGTCCCTGAAATCAGACACCCCATGAAACGTAAACCGTTCTTGCTCACCAATAAACGAGTACGTACAAGGATCAAAAGACCAGATGTTGGTGTGGTTGCTGAACATGCTACCAAGAGAAGTTGTGTAGTACTTGAGTGCTTTTGGGATTGATGTTTGACAGCACCCGATACCTGAACACGACCCGTTTGGCACCTCTTCGGGTTTTAAACACAACGAGATGCAACCGCTGCTGAAGTTGGTTCGTACTGGGCCTTGAAATATGGCGAAATCATCACAACGGAGTAAAGTAAACTGGTTTTTTGGTGAAAATGAAAAAGGTGATGCCCAAGCGAGACTTGTGGTGACCTGATTGTCTTCGGTGATGTTTCCTAATGAGTTGTAACATTGGCTTGCAATTCGGTTTTCCAACCGGAAAGTGTAATCGGTGAATTCAAGGATATGGAGACTACCGATTTGGGTTTTCGGAGGATTAACACTTATGTTGCATGTGATTTCGAACCATTTGCTTAGAAAGCAACCCGGACCGATGCCAAATGGGTATGGAATGGTTACGTTTCCTCATTGGCTTTGGCAGCCGGGTTTGGACACGTTGGCGGCTTTCGTAATGGAGATGACATCTCCGATGGTGGTAGATTGAGATGTGGATTGTGTGATTGCTAACATAATCAAGAACAGAAGTAAAGGAATGTTTTTTTGTAGAGTTCATTGTGGTTGACGAGGATGATGTTTTGCAGTGGGAAACTGATTTAAAGTGGAATGAATTTGGTATTTTGTTCATTTGTTTACTTTTTTTTTTTATTTTTTTATTTCATCAATGGTTGAAAGTTTGTCAAGTTGTTGCATATTTTATTCACCTTACGAGTTATTTTGGTCTTAAGTCAGGGAGGTGCTATTATCGATTTGGTTTTTAAAATGCCATAATTTTGAAATGGTGCCTTACACTTGAGTAAATTAACGTCATTTGACTTTTTTCTCAGAGTTTAAAATCTTAAAAATAGTTCGAAAATTTATAGGTTGAAAAGGTTAAATACATAAAAGAGTTAAGGTCTTTTTTATTTTTTTTGGTTTGGTTGAAATAACCCCTTTGCTTTAAATGTTTCAATATTAATATTTTTCTCCCTATGGTTTGCGATTGTCCCTGTTAGCTCCAAATCGTTAACATCGTTAATTTTATTTTTGTTAAATGAAGGGCATTTAAGTCTTTTCATATAATAAGAGCTTAGTGTGTAATTTATCCAGTACTGATAATATAAACAACAATGAGGAAAAAAGACAAGGACTGGATATATAAATTACACAATTAAAAACCCAGTCCCATTTCATTCAAGTGAATCATCGTATCATCTGGCATCTTCTTCGGTGACAACGACCTCACCTCCTACGTATCATCACCATCTAACCATAATCATACATCATCATGGAAACCCTAGATCGCCACCTCATCTCTAGATGAAACTGTGACACCCTAGATCGGAGTGGGTATGGTGGGTTTGATGATGGGGTTTCAAACCCTAACCCCTTTGTCTTCTGGTTCTTCTGGTCAGATCGAAGACCCAAAGATGTTGCAGGTGTTATGACTTGAAGAAGACGAAGACCTAGGTTCGACGATGGGTTTCAAACCCTAACCCCTTGCTGTTTTCGTCTTTGAAGGTGGTCTTCTGGAGCTTGAAACACAGGTTGTTAATGGAGGATCTAAAGGATGAAGAATCACGTTTGGCTAGATCACTTCCTTCCTCTCCGTTTTTCTCTCATCCGAACTCTCTCTCTAAGAGTTTAGGTTTCAATAGTGGTAGAAGCTTAGATTTGGCTTTGTAGGTGGCAGTGATGATTATTTACAGATTTAGTCCTTCTATTACACAAGTTTATAAAACTAGATTATTTGTTTGTATTTGTAAAAAGACTCAAATGCCCCTCATTTAACGAGAAAAAAAATTAATGGCATTTGTTTTGAAGCTAATGGGGACATATCGCAAACCACATGGAGAAAAATACTAAGTTTGAAAGGTTTGGAGCAAAAGAGTTATTTCGACTAGAGAAAAGTTCATTGGGGAACAATAAAAAAAAGAAAACTAGGGAATACTTGTAGGCCTTTGATTATTTTTGTACTGGATTTTTTTTGTACTACATTAATTTTTTTTGTGCTAGACTATTTACTTTCATGTTTGTAGACCTGGCATGTTTTTAAATCCTAGGCATCAAACTTTGAATGTCTAGCGACTAGTTAGACTATGAACGATTTGTGTCAATGGATTACTTTGATAACGTTTGTTGGATTTTGTAAATCTTTATAGATACTTTTAAGCAACCAAAGCATGGAGATATACAAGAATATAAAACATTTTAAATCTCCCACCAAAATGTGAAAGTATGTGAAAGTATTGAAAAAGTCCACCAATTATTTCCATTAGTTACCAGTATATATCGATTCATCCGAGGATAGTTGTAGCATGCACAAGACCACTATTGATACTAGTATTGGTTCATCGAAACTTCATAAAGGTCTAATTCTTCCTTCTCTATGTTTAACAAGTTTGCATTCTCTTCATCACCATCTCGGCTCACCCATGGATGTTGTGTAAACTTACGTAACCCTTCAAGTTCAATCGCCACTTCTCTCATTGTTGGTCGCTCGTCTCCCGTAAGATTAAGGCATCTTTTCACAAGCTCACTGATTTGGTGAAGTTGTTCTAAGGTACCCTCCCTTACAACTCTAGGATCAAAAATCTGAAACAAACGGTTTTCTTTCAGTGATATAATGAAATAAGTTGCTAAATTTCGTTCTTCTTCGGTTCGTTCCAAAGAAAATGGTTTTTCCCCGGTTAGAAGCTCAGCAAGCACCACTCCAAAGCTATAAACATCACTCTTTCCGGTTAATAAACTTGTCTGAAAGTACTCAGGATCTAAGTACCCTCTAGTCCCTAACACGAGAGTGGATACTTGTGTTTGATCTAATGAGACTAATCTTGAAGCCCCAAAATCTGCGATCTTTGTAGTGTAATTATCATCTAATAAAATGTTTGCTGATTTCACATCTCTATGAATAACAGGGGTTGATGTTGATGAATGAAGATATGAAAGTGCACCAGCAGCTTCTGCTGCAACTCTTAATCGATTCTCCCATGATAACCAAGTCATGGTTCCTTTACCATGAATATGGTCGTACAGTGTTCCATTAGATACAAACTCATATACCAATAACGGAACCTCGGTCTCAAAACAACATCCCAAAAGCTTCACCACATTTCGATGGTTGACTTTTGTTAGGATAATCACTTCATTGATAAATTGTTCAATTTGGCTTTCATCCATTACAAGTGATTTCTTAATTGCAACTACTTGTTGATCAGTTAGGATTCCTTTGTATACAATTCCATAACCACCACGGCCCAAGATTCGATCATCAGCATAATTGTTAGTTGCTTTCTCCAACTCTTGTGCTGTGAAGACCTTTGTTGAATCGACATTGCCTTCGTTGGTTGTAATACGTTGTTTGAGTAGTAATCCACCATTTCGTTGGAATAATTTCTTTCGGAGCATAACAAGGTTCCTCTTCTTGAAGACAAAATAGAGCCATGTTATTCCGACTAAAATGGCTAGGAAACCAAATCCCATACCTACATTTGATCGCATTTATGAAAGTCGAATTAGTTTATTATGCAAAATGTAGAAAATATAACTAAATCGCCAATGTAATTGATAAAATAATGTTAAATACTTGTTATGTAAATCACATTGTTACGAATTTTTTTATTAGATCATTATTAGTATCTGCCTGTTAAATTTTAAATTTACATTTTGATGCATCATTCTTTCTTAATTTGACGAGTCAAATGCAGATCATGAATGAAAGCTCGATTTGTTTAGAAAACTAACACTAGCATGCTTTTGATAAAATGATAGATTGAACTCAATAGTTTTTTCATAAAAATTGTTGATCTAGAGTGTTACAATTATCACGGTGACTTAATTAAATCCGCATGCTGGCTAATTGCAAATTCACTCAACACACATCACGCAACGGAGATTCAAAATTTCTTCACCCCCTTTTACCATTCAACATTCATGTTTTCTTCTTTAAACAATCACATTTATTGTCATCTAATATGAAGTTTTGTACTAAAGTGGCTAGTGCCAAAGGGGGATTTAATGAAGTCGTAGTTAGCAAGTATGTTTTTGGTGAACTAGCGGTTGTGAAATACGACTTCAGTTTGGGTCATATTATTCTAGCAGAGGTCTTTGGAGGCCTAAATTAATGCATGTTGAAGAATGATGTTAGGTACACTCAAAAGTGAGATTCAGAACACGAGATATAGCACGGTTAGGTTTATACTGTTCTACGTCAAGGTGGTAACTACCATGTTATACGTGTTAAAGATTTAAACTACATTTGATAATATATATAGAGTCAAAATTGGGTAAAACAGAATTAGGAACCTAGGCGTTTAGTGCTAACTAACCCCTTCTTCTGTTGTTCTAGCCCAATGCTTACACCCCCAACAATCTCCGACTCATAGGCTTGAATACTTTTTGTCTTTACTCCGGGTCTCAATCATACTTACTAATATGTCAATTGAGCTCCAAGCTCCAATACTAGTTACCACAACCTTCTTATCAATTAATATTAAGGCACGATCAAGCTCCTAGCGATTGCCATTGGCCTGAACTGTATCTCTACCTAGTCCCATTGAAATGAACTGTCGGATCATAAGATATACCGAGAATAAACAATCTCCTTTTAAAATAGGTTATCAGTTGTGAAGATTTTAACTGGAGGAACAATAGTTCTCTTAAGCCACAGTCGCCTAGGAACTGTAGTTAGGGTCGGGCTCAGGACGGATTTGGACAGGATGATCAATAGTTCTCATAACCGATGAGAAAACTCTGTCTCAAACCCGGCCTAAAACCCTCCGGGTTTCTATCGGGTATACCCACGGCTTTCGGGTATACCCACTAATTTACTGAAATTACCCAAAAGGTATACACGGCTTAAACACGGCGAGTATTTATTGGGTAATTATTAATTAAAATATACTTGTTTCTATCAAATATGCTTAAACTTTAACAAAATAAACACTTACTAAACATACTTTACACTTATATGAAATATAGTTATATAAAAAATAATTATTTAAAAAGTAATTTATCTTATGTATAATCAGGTAAACATGTATATATAATCTAGCAAGTGGAGCGAGTAAACGGGTTTATATAATCGGGTAATCGGGACGGGTAAACGGGTATATTACCAATTCTCAAACTCGTCAATACCAACGAAAATTTTTAAAATTAATTCCATACCTACCCAAACCTATTGGGTTTCGTGTATGCCTGTTCTATATGTTGCATTTCGAGTATGCCCATCGTGCTCAGCTTTCTTTGCCATCTCTAACGGTATAATTTGAAGCACCACTCATGATTCACTGTCATGAAAGCCCTTGACTGGTTTTACTGAACTCTTTCATGCACATTCACTTTGAATCTAGCACGTGGTTCTCTTTTTATCTCCTGCAAAACAGCCCTTATTCTGTCCACTGGACTCTACGAACCGGACTTTATCTTTTCTAAACTAAGACGGTTACTCTTTCAGACGATACCTTGACCAAGTACAATGACCATTTTTTCTTCCATCGAGCTATGAATTAGATTTCCTTCCACAACCTTACGCTGCCCATTATTGAACTTCACTTCATGCTCCTGGTTATTAAACTTCCTAATTGAAATTAACCTTGTTTCGGACTTGGAATGAACCTAACATTCTTCAAAGTCCAAGACCTGACTGGAGTGTCTAAATCAATGTCACCCATGCCCGTAAACACTAAGAATTTCATTGTTGGAAAATCTTAGCTTATTAAAGTCACCAAATCTTAGATTCTTCATTGATTTCATTTAGTGAGTGGCATGAACCATTGCACCAGTATCCATAACATCCATAGCCCAGGTTTCAATGCTTTTATCAACACTAAGAATTAGCGCATTATCACATGTGCTGCCTATTGCAGCATTAGCCTCTCTCTTATAATTAGAGCACTAATTTCTAAACTTTCATGTTATAGTTCGACCAGGCCACATCCTTACGATCTTAGACTGACTCATTTTCATGTCCCTGCTCTCACTATATATGTTATTCTTTCTTCCTTTGCCAGTATTTAGTAGTTTACTCAAACTAATTGTTTGAACTAGTTATCGTAGTAACTGATCCAAACTAGCTATCTATCAGGCAATGAAGATAAAAATATTAAGGCTTAAACCTCATCCTCGAGTTTGATTTCAGTTGACATAAACAAGTGCAAGATTGAAAACAACGTGTTGATGTCATCTGTAACTGAACTACCTTCTCTCATCTTAGTATCCACTAGCTATCTGATTAAGAAGACTTTCTTACTTGTCAAAGGCTTCTCATACTTGTTGGATAGTGCCTTTATCATACCACAAGGTTTCCTTCATGATGTTAAAGGCCACATTCTCTTACAACTAGAACAATATCACATACTTCCTTAGCTTTCTTATCATCTTCTCCTAAATGCTTCTAATACCTTTCCTAGTCTCTCATCTTCTAGCACTACATCCAAGTCTTTCTCATATAGTGTTGCCTCAATCTACATCTTCAACCATCCAGATTGCTTGTTGAAACAATTCTCTAGCATACCGTTTTCGTCTTCTATCATGATAATAAATAAATGAAGTGGAAGAACGAACAGACAATATCATTCTGATTAACGCATAGAGGAATAACGAACATGAACAATAAAGCTAAAACTTTAGACCTGAAAACTCGGTTTGCCCTCGTTACTGTCTATTTGATTCAACGAACTCTTATTAGCTAGGGAAATTGGATATATGCTTGGAAGCTGAATACAACAACAAACTGATTGAAAACTTGAAGAATATATGTTCGACAAGACTGTTGATTTACCATGATCCGCAGTTATTAAATGGTGGTGGTGGTAAAACTGCATCCGAAACAACAGGCTAACCAGATCGTTGGCGGTTAGGAAAAAAACGCAGCTAGAGATTAAGTCTTATCATGTCTAACCTAACGACGGTTGAACAAGACAACAAAAAACAACAGTTTTATGAGGTGCGACCACAAGAACACATAGCTCCCTGGGTTCAAATGGTGTGTGTGTGATTCCGATCTGCGAAATGGGTGGGATACCTTTATGCGTGATGAAGAACTTGACGTGCTCTAATATGACTTGGGGGGTTTTAGGTT
>WOUH02000014.1:3480978-3496692 GCA_009936405.2 Stevia rebaudiana
GGGGGCGGTAGTGCATTTCTAAAGGAACTACGACGAATTTTGTGTAAAAGAATCATCAATTTTAAACGTATACCAGTTACCCTTGAAAGTGATTTGATTTCATAGAAGGCACGAAAAAGTGTAAGAGAGGGAGAATACTTCAAATTCCGGCAATGATATTCATACAACATCACGCAAGACATACCCTAGGGGTGAACTTTAGAAAGATGTATGTTATAACAGTGAAGCACGTTAAAATAGAATGTAGTTATGGGTAAACAAAACTTGGCACGAATGATAAAAATTGCCATAAACGGTCATCATACCAGACCGATTGTCTAAAGCAATTTCACCAGCCTTCAGTAAAGTAGCCCCCCACTCAGGGAGCAGCTAATATAGACGAACCATGTGATCAAAATCACTCCTACTGCAGCTCACTACTACATCGGCTATGTTGGCGGGGTCGGCCTCGGAACTCTTAATGAATTTACCATGTTTTGAACCTTTCGACAAGATCGAAAAATAAGAACGATAGTGAAAGAAGAGAAAGAGAAAAGAAGAAATGTGAAAGCGTGCTTACAACGGAAATACAAAAGGGTTTATATAAACCTCAACCAAGTGGGCAGATGCGAAAAGAAAGGGTCATATAAAAAATCTGAACCGCTCACGTCCACCGGTAGGAATACGACACGTATGGACAGAGAAAACCGATTGTCAGTCAAAAGGATATAAAACCGCTGTCCAGTAAGGAAGTTTCCCACCTAAAAATAGATGTTTTCGAAATAGATTTACCGTTGCCCCGGAAATTAAAATTTGAGGTAAAATAATCCTTCTAAACATATATGTAATTAGTAAGCTTAGCAAGAGAATATATGATAATATCCCATTAGTAAATACTTAACAAATGATGAGGTGAAACTCTTACTCTTATTCGGTTTAAATGGATATCCAAATGATCTAAATTGATTTTCATTAAATTCAAAATTGATACAAATATCCGAATAAGGAATTCTTATTAAGATAGTCCAATCCGAGAATCCAAATAAAGGTTGGGATCTGTTTTTTATTTTTAGATACAGTTTGGATTTTGTTTTTATTTTATTTAGGAGTTTTTGAAGACCCCCCAGTTAAGTACAATTAGATTGATTCATATTGAGTTATGATTTTGAATAGTCTTTTGTTGCGACATGTCTAAACCCAAAAATCACGAATCCCATTAAGTTGGAGGGAGAGTTACCCTATACTACTCTCACTCAAACCAATCAGATTTTGTCATCTTATATGTACTCCCATCTATCTCACTCAAAGAAATTGGTGGCCTCACTACCCTCATCTATCCTCACTGCCCTCAAAAATGGGCCCCACCAAAATAATGTCATTGAATGACTTGAATAACCAACCCTTGCACGGGATCATATACCCGCAGAACATATACCTGCACCCTACCCGCAAGGGTGGCGACGGTGTTGCCGCTCGTGTGTGTGGTACCTGTGATGTAAGTCGTGTGCATTCCCTGTAGCCATACATTTATGAAGTTGAGCGTGTTAATTTATAATTAGACTCGCTCACGTTGACTTAATCTCACACGCTTCATTAAATTATTCCTATCACTACACCGGAGGTGTAGAGGAATTAACGGAACGTCTGGATATATATAAAAGTCGTGAATATCACTTTCAAATCAAAACAATTTGGTGATTTTATTTAACTTTCTGATCGGATACTATTTATAGAAAATTATAGAATGATCGTATCCAGAATTATAGTGAATTTTCGAACTACAGAGAATAACCAAAATTATGGAGCATATATATGGTTTCTAGGGTAAGAACTACCCTAGGCAGTAACCTTTAACTTATTTAATTTCGCCACATATCTCAAATGGAATATATGTTCTAAAATTAATTCCTGAATTGAACTATCCTATGCAGCTCGACTCTAACCAAGGGCTCTGCCACTTGGACCCCGCTTCCAAGGGCATCGCCACCAACACTGTTAACACCTCCAAACTTATTTGATAATTATTATTATTTACACGGTTCTAACAAGTTAATTTAATTACACTAAAATGATAAAATAAAAACTAAAATGATAAAATAAAAGGTGGATTGCGGGATGTTCTTCCTTCATGTGTTGAGACTAATATTTTATAGATCAGCCTATGAAATCGGAGCTCAAGCCTCAAGGGATGTCACATGTAAAGACATTCTCAATAGTTAGGGAATTTGTTTTTACCGGGCTTGAATACAAAACTTAATAAATTCCAAAATTTTCCCCGGATAACAAACTATAGAGTTTTCACTTGGCATTCAAGCATTTTTATTTTTTTACTACTTTCTAAATTTTTTATATTTCATGTTTTTACTGTATAGACGATACACATAATTATAAATTTGTTCAAAACAAACATAATTGTAGGCTACATTGATTTCGTCCAAGATACATTAATGTATACGTATTAGAAAGATATCATACCAAAGAATAGACCACTTGCATTTAGTATACGTACATGTATATATAATTCTTTTTAGATTCTATATAATAATAAGAACCATTGATTGTTATAATATTCTTCATTTAAATAATAATGCACATATTGACCTAGTTAGTTTACATTCTTATACATCATAAAATTAAATTAAATTGTTTAATTACCTATTGTGCTACACTACAAAATCGTGTTGTTTATAAACCAACCAAGAGGATCAACTTTTCAACTTAACAATTCAAAAAATTTAGATTAAAACGTAAGATTCACATTCAAATCAATTCTTTTATTGCTACAATTTTTAAAGAGTACCCAACGGCTGACCTCTAAAGAATGGAAAACGTTCCTTCAATTTTCTTCTAAATCGGAAGGAAAAGAAACCTAAAGAATTTTGCCTAGTTTTTATTCCCCTTCATTTCCTTTCTTTTCTTAAGTGAAACTCGGGAACACAACATTATTGATTTCCTTACTTTTCTTAAGTGAAACTCAAGAACACAACATATTTTATTTTCCTTCCTTTTCCTTCGTTAAATGAAACTCGAGAACACAAACAATTTTCTCTTTCCTTCTGGTTCCTTTCTTTCCACTCCTTAAGTGAACTCGGAAACGATTCATGGATCCTTGTAAACTAAAATAACGTCCACGTAAACAAATCAAACCCCTAATCTATATCCTAAACATTTGTTCTCTAACGGTAGCAATAGAGTTATGATTATGGGATAGTAGAAAGCTAACTCGAATCCATCAAAACGGAACCATTAACAGGTTCGTTATCAAAGGTAATCAGAGTTTGACATGATAGTTCAACATATCGGCACACAAATTGAAACATATCACAAGTGTTTAGTTTGTAACTTTTTACACAACATATTTGAATTAAAACCCAACTGCACTACACATGTGTTTTTAAAGAAATATCGCGTACCAAAACACTACCATATTCCATGCAATAAAACCAATACAAGTTCTCTAAACAATTTAAATGGTGAAAACAAAAAAAAGGCTACAACCATACGACGCAGAAAGTTTCGGTCAAATTTACAACATTTAAAACGAGGTAACATACGATGAACTCACTCACCTCTTATCAATCTTTGTAGGTCAACCAAATGAGTTGTGAAAAATTGCAGATAAACATTACTCGGTGTTTCCCAGGTTTAGAGAACCGTCTTTCATGAGCTTCACACTGAGGCTGTTGAATCTTCCTCTTGAATAATGTCGGGAAGCTTTTCTCCAATCGGTTCCGGTTTTCATCATAGCAGCAAACTCCTCATAGCTGATTTTCCCATCCTGCAATTGTTATTTATGGTTAAAAATGGGGTCAAACAAGTAAAATTGTTATATTATTATTTTTATGTTTTATTTACAAGTAAAATCGGGGTCAGATTAGGTTGAGCTAACCCATTAAACACTTTTTTGTGCGAATTTTGAAAATATATTATAATTACACGAGTTGAATAAATCGAACCTGTTGTAAACCAGCAGTTTTTTTGATAATTTGTATGTTGGATGTCATCAACCATCGGTTAGATAAGAAATAAAAATCTTCAACTTTGTTCCAATTAGGTCATCAATATTTTTTTTGTTCCAATTATATAACTCTACTTTAAGGGAATCCAATACATTTTACCTACAACATTAGCTTACCATGCCATGTGGAATTTCGTTCTTTTGTTTTCTAAATGATGATGTGGATTTAAGTTAATTATGAGGATTAAGAAAATAAATAAATATAAGAATTATTTAAGAAATTAATTAACATATTTTTTAAATAAATCTATATTATTTTAAATTAAGTTTTTATTTATGTTAAAACATATAAGAAAAAATGCTAATTAATTTTATATATAAATTATTTTATTATTATTTTTATTTTTTATTTCACATAATCAACTTTAAATCACCATCATTGAAAAAAAATCCAAAATTGCATGGTAAACTAATGTTGTAGGAAATCTATGTAGGACATAATTGAAACAAAAAAAAGTTTGAGTAACCTAATTAGAACAAAGCTGAAAGTTAATTACATTTCTACAAAATTATCCCAATTATAATTATAATATTATAATAAAATAAGATATAATTGAAATCTTATTATGATTTAGTAAGCTCAAATAAATTATCAGAATAAGAATATTAATAATTTAGTTATTCAATCACTATTTAGAATCATTATTATTTAATAGGAGAGAGGCAAGAAACAAACATCTAGACTTTACCAGAAGTCAAAATGTGGCAACCCAAATTACTTAAATATTATAATAATAAGATTAAATATGTTAATAATTTAAGAAGTTAGGTATACCTTGTCTGTATCAACTTCTTGGAAGATGTCATTTGCAATATCTGCAGAAATATCATCACCATCTTCCATTAATGTATCTCGAAGCTCATCAGCCTCTATGTAACCATCACCATCTTTGTCAAAGTATGAAAAAGCCTTGTGTAAATGCTCATCATTTGCCATTTTTCTGAGGTGAAGTGAAACAGCAACAAATTCACCATAATCAAGGGTTCCTTTTCCATTTGTATCTACCTGTAACCAACAAATAATTTTTAAAATTTAATCTACCGCATTAAGAATCTTTCCATTAAACAAATCAGATACAATTAATCTTGTAAATACAATGATTTAGGAGGACTTATGCTTTAAAGATACTCAATTTTGTACAAGATAAGTCATAAATTTTTTTAAATTAATATGGGCACGTATTGCAGGGTATATGTTATTGTTTTGCACGACCATATATTTACAGAGTTTCAAGAAATGGATGATAAAAATATATGTGAATATAAATATATACTAATTGCTGATCAAAGTAAATGAAGACAATATATGTAATTAGACTCACAGCTTCAACAAAAGACTGTATTTCAGACTCTGCAAGCTGTGTATTTAACTTTTGTAATCCAATTTTTAACTCTTCAACTGTAACTGTGCCATCATCATCGGTGTCTATAGTTTTGAACATTTCTTTGATGTCTTCAACTTCTTCACTAGACAAGAAATCAGCAATAACCTTCACACAAAAAAAAAAGGAAAAAAAAATCACAAACACAGGTTGATAAACTGCATTAACTGTATGCATTTTTACGTTTTTAAATTAAAAAAAAATATTATTTAAACAAACCCTGAGAGCTTTTCTCTTGAATCGATTCATTAATGAGAATTGCTTTAACCTCGACTTGACAACATCACCAAGGGGTACATTTGGAGCCTTTTTAGCATTTTGGATCCAAGGATGTTCTGTGGGCATAAAGAATTATACATCAAACGAATGTTAAAATATAATCAAGTCTTCAAATTGAAATTTAAAATTTTCATTATTCCGTCAACTGATGCCAAATTGCCAATAAGTTTAGCTAAAGAGATTATATCTTGAAAACCAAAAAACTAAATTTCAAAATTAAAAACTAAAAGCATCACTTTTTTCAAGAACCATGTTGTGAAGGTTTAACCATACCAAGAACTTGTTTAGCCGTGAGCCGAAGCTTTGGATCAGGTTCCAACATTTGACGTACAAGACTTTTGGCACCTTCAGAAACACCGGGCCACGGTTCACGTTTGAAATCTATTTGTCCACGAAGAATGGCTTGTGCGACCCCTTGCTCTGATTCTGTATTACAAAATTCAAAATAAGCAGATAATAAGATTAAAAGGTATATATATATATATATATATGGGAAACTTTGATATATATATATTCAGTACAGAGCATTAATTGAAAAAGATTAGTTATACATGAAGAGTCGACATTAAGGAAAGAAGAATTACCTGCCCAAAAAGGAGGAACACCACATAACAGAATGTAAAGAATTACTCCCGCACTCCATATGTCAATCTCGGGTCCATAATTACGCTTTAGCACCTCTGGAGCCATGTAATATGGGCTTCCAACAATTTCTGAGAACTTCTCACCTATTTATTTGACAAGTTCTTTTTTAAAAATTCATTCAAGCAATAGATCTTCATTTATATGATTATTAGCCGTCACTGTTATGCTGTGATTGCATGATTTTTTGAATCAAACTGAATAAATCAACAAAGATGAAAGATCATATTATATGTTATTATGTTTTATAGACTTTTGACTTCTCAGTGAGGAGCTTTGGTCTTTAGTAATTTGGTAACAATGCAGCTTGTGGTATTTGCAGCTTAAAAACAGATTTCTTGTCCTCCAAAGTGAGTAATGAACAAAAAGGATTATGTGATATAGCATAGCATAATATGATAATATATAATCAGTTTGACATACCCTTTTTTTTGAAAATTTATATTCCTAAAACTTACAACTGACATAAAGATAAGCATAAGTCAACCTGAATAGAAACACTTAATCACTTAGAAGTGACAGCTAATTACACAATGACACATGGTCGAGCAAACAACTGGACTAAGCATAGAACAAAAGGAAGTTAGAAAAAAATACAAATCTATCATTCAACAAAGGATGGATCAAACAAAGTTTAGGCTAATTTCAAGTAACATGTTTCAAAAACATTAGAATAGTTCAATCCCAGAAAAAGCTGTGATTTCACATGCCTAAATAAGAAAGCAATCCAAGATGCCATGTGTTCATACTAATTTTGACAGCATATTTCAACTAAATAGAATAAGATAATCACTATATAGTTAATCCAAATCCTGAATCGTATTGTAATTTGCAGACCAGAAGTTTTAAAACCTTAATTTATGGTAATTTCTAAAAAGATGAAAGATCACCTGGCTTAAAGAAGATAGACAAACCAAAATCAATAGCTTTGAGAGGCGAATTCTCCTTCTTGTTAGCAAACAAGAAATTTTCCGGTTTCAAGTCCCTATGAATCACTCCATGTTTATGACACAGTTGCACAACCTCCACAATCGTCCTCGTAACAGCTGCAGCTGCACGCTCCGTATAATGGCCACGCGCAACAATCCGATCAAAAAGCTCTCCACCTTCACACAGCTCCATCACCAAATGCACGGCATTATCATCCTCACAGGCCTCTCTCAACGTCACAATACTCGAATTATCTGGCAAATGTTTCATGATCTCCACTTCTCTACGCACATCATCAACATCAACAGCTGTTCGTAGCTTCCGCTTCGAGATCGACTTGCAAGCCAGCAACTCTCTGGAGCTCCGATCTATACACAAGTAGGTCACACCAAATTCGCCGCGTCCAAGCTCCCTATCTAATGCGTACTTTTCTTCAATGTTTTCCTTAGATTTATCAGCTAAAACGGTAATCGGTCCTTTTTTTGCATTTCCGGCGTTAGCCTTCACTTTCCGGTTGCTATGATCATGGCCGGAGTAGTTCGATGACTTCACATCTTCCCTGGCAACCGCCGCCGGAGATCTGCAACAGTTCCCCATCTAATCAAGAGATGCCGATACTAAAATTGAGATCAGATTGCAAACAACAAAAACCCTAATCCTAGATCCGGTGAGCTAGGGTTTCAAATCAACATGTTTAGCCCCAAATCAAAAGCTTATCCTAAAACCATTGGGGGGATAAAGTTGAAGGAATTGTGAGAAAAGTAATGAAAATGGAGTGTTTTGACTGTCCAAGTAATACGGCTGTTGCTAATTACTTGTTGTTTTCGTAAATTTCGTCTTTTAGACCCTAAGGTTTTAAAGACAAGCCATTTTTAGTCTTTCTAACAATAGTAAAATTTCTAAGTTTTGTATAGACATTCAGTTTCAGTTCATCCTTAACAGTTTCCATCTATGAAGTTTCATTTGTAGTAGTTTTCGTGCTTAAGTTTATTTCCGTCTACACTTCCGTTAGAATTCCTCACGTGCCCCTCTGTGGGGGGCATTTTAGTCAATGTTGCATGTTTTTTACTCATTAGAACACACTAGAATAAGTAGACGGAAGTTTATACGGAAAATATGCTCAGGGGAGAAACCTGATAAAAAACAATAAAACCTCATAGATGCAAACTGTTAGAAGCGGACAGAAACTGCATGTCTGTACAAACCTCAGGGACGAAACTGCGATTTACTCTTCTAACAATTAAAATATTAAGGGGGTAAACAATAAAATGTTTAGTGAAATATTTGTAAAGCGTCGACTGTGAATTCATTTATGCTCTTTTGATAAATCAATGAACATAAATAGGAAAATCGATTTGAATAGTTAAATAAACAAACATAAACATACATCGTCTTTTTAATTATGTTTTTGAACTTCCTCCGGTAATATATTTATTTATGCTTGTTTGATTACCTTCGTTTACATGTATTGGGTCCGTTCGCTTATGTTCATTCTTTAAATGTTTCTTTTCGTATATTTAAGATTTTTTGCTTTGAATATTTTATTACCTTAATATCTAAATTACAAAACCATAATTATGTGAAACTTGTATTGTTAAACACTTATTTCATAAGCAATGACATATGTCCCAGTGGTAAGAAAGTGTGTCATAATGTTGTCTGTCTTTAAAGGTTAAGGACTTAAGGTTTAAATCTCGTGATAGATAAATGAAGTTGTTTTTTAAAGAGAAAAACTCTATAGAAAGATATCAAATTTTTTTTTTTAAATTGTTAAGTTATTCAAAAAGAAAAATTTTAATATTGTCACTTAACTTAACTTGTATAGAATATGCAAATGCATATAGTTATCATTTACATTTTAACAAGTTAAAGTGTAGACTAATACAGTAATACTTAGCATCCTGATGTGGCATTTCTTTTAAGTTTTTTTAATTTCATGAAGTTTAATTTATGTGAGTTTTAAATTTAAGAATTTGGAATTCGTAATTAAAGGTATATTTTTTCTGTGGTTGGTGCAACAGTGTACGACAGTTGCATTTAGAGGTGTAAAGACCGAGATTGAAACCCCGCCCCTAACACCCAGATGTTTTTCGTTGGCATTGGGCTCCCTCATGCTGCGATCGCAGCAGAGGATCACCACAACCCTCTTTACAGGTCAAGTTGATCGAAGTTGAAACTTATCAACCAAGTGTTCTAGGAAAAAAAGGGGCAGAAACCTTTAACCTTGACACATAAAACCCTTTTGGCTCGGACACGAAGCCGGGTGGTAGCCCGAGACGAGCATCATTGACATGTCTTTGAAAAGTGCTCAAGGCAAGGTTCAAACCTGGGACCTTTCAGTCATCGTACTATCCCGTACCATTAAGCTACCGAGCTACCTTCTCATGACTATTTGAAAGAATATTACGCTATTTCAAGTTTGTATTGAAATTCATCTTATTAATTTCATTGCCGCATAAAATAATGTGGATATGGAAGTGTTCATTGCGAACCTACAAATCTGGGAAACCTCGTGAACCGGCTTACATGTAAATCGCTTTATAAATAGTAGGCTATTAGGTTTATTTAGCTTATTTAAAACTTGTGATTGAGTTTAATGGCGAAGCTTTAACAAACACTTATGAGGGCCGAAAGTCTCATGACCTATATAAATTTTTCCTATAGTTATATATAGATTATATGTTTAGGTCGATTCAAACAATAAAACCTTTAAATATCTTATCTACATTAATATCCTTTGAAACTAAACAAGAATTATGAGATAAAAAATGGTTCATGTGCTTATTGAATCTACTATTCAACTTATGTAACTGTTTGTCAAATGTTAATTAAAATATATCTACTCTGAGTCTCATAACCCATTCACATTTCTTTTTTGTTTTAAAGTATAATTTATAGCTTAAACCTTCAACTTTATGTATGTATAAAACTAGCACAAAATATTTAATGAAGTTTAATAAAATTAATAAGAGCACAAACTTTAACTTTACTAATTTTTTTCAATGGCGTTGGGGTAGCACCCCTGAGACTGGATTGCAACTGTTTATTGTTAGTTTGCCGCTCCAGGACTAAGCTCGGCGCCCACCAAAAGAGGAAACCTTACCCCCGGAACTCCATGTGACTTGGAATTAAACCAATGACCTTTGAATCATGAACTCAATTATTCATTGCCCATATGCTATTAAGCTAGAAGCTCTTTGGCTTCAACTTTACTATATGTATAAAATAATAGAAAAATTTTGGAAAACAAATATTGAGGCCAAGATTTTTAGGAAAAAAATTGAGTGACGCTGGAATATAAATGTATAAATTTTTTGGAAAAATAAAACCCTTAATTTTACATTTTTTAGCAAAAAACGGTGGAGCCCAGGCCCACACTGACCCTAGATAAGATTCGCCCACCATTGAGTTTATCATTTATATTTTAATAGCTTCAAGATTAAAAAAAAATTAAATTATAAACTTTTATATAAAGAAATCTATACATATAAAATTTATACAAAACTTTTTAAAAGTCATGGGCCCTAAATTGTTGGGTCTTGAGCGGTAGCTCACCTTGCTCACCCACCCATTTGGGACGGCCCTAGGCATAGGTATACATGTATGAGTGAGAAACATGTTAGAATTAGGGTTATTCATAGAGTCGGCTTTCGAGTTAATCGGTTTATTCAAATCGGATTATTCGAATTTCAGAATTTTAATTCGAAATCCGAATCCGATTTGAATCCCAATTGTCTATTTTTATAACCGAACCGATTCGATTCAAATTCGAAATCGGTTCGGATTCGGATAAATCGAATTAAGTCGAACAATGCGAACAAAGCTGAAAAGAAAATTTCTTTGTCTAACTCGAACGACCCAAATTCGAATGGGTCTGGGCTACTTATTGAATCATTCGATTTAATCGGATATCCGATTAAACTGATTCAACAAAAAAAACTCAAATTCGAATCCGATTCGAAAAACCGAACTACTTAATCGGATTCAAATTGATCCGATTCAAAATCCAAAAAACTTAATTTGCCTCTTTTTTTTCCTATTCTGGATACTATTCGAATTTGGTTTATTTCGAGTTTTGTTTTTTCCAAACACACCTAACAATAAATGATTCTCATCAGATATTCACCTCACTGACATCCAATTATTACATGAGATGATATATTTGATGTGAATGTTAATGATGTAGCTCACCTTGCCCACCCACTCCTATGGGAAGACCCTAAGCATATGTATACATGTATGAGTGATTGAGTGATAAACATATAACAATAAAATGATTGTCCCCTAGTAGTCATATCACTCACATCCAATTTTCACATGAGAATCATGCAAATTGTATTTTAGAAAAAATAGGAATTCATATTAATTATAACTAGCAAACGTACTCGCGCTTCGCGCCTTCACTTGACGGATTGATTGTGGAGATTGAAATGTTGACGAAAAACACTACTACGTCACATAAGTGGTGTTATAAGAATATTTAGAAAAACACGTCAATAGTTACTCATTATACAAAGATTGAACATACCGCGCTATATAGTGGATGCCAAAAAGAGGATGTAGGAGGAGGAATAACGATGTACACAGACGTAAGAATTTTTTTTTTGCCTGATAGGTAATTTTTTCTAACCTTATAAACTTGAGGGCATCAAATTATATTCACAAATTTTAAAGTGTGAAAATGTCAATAATGAAAGTTAAGGTTGCCAAATGAGATTTTAAAAAGTGAAAGGAGAAGCTAAAAAGCAAGAAAAAATAAAAACTCGCAACCTATTGGTTTCGAACATGAGACTTAAAGCAAACAAAGCGCACAAAGCGAAAGGAACATACCAACTCCTCTAGACAACTTACTGGTTGAGAATAGAAATCAATAATTATAAGCGGTATGCATGTCGGTGGGTTGCCTCCACCGACATTGCATTTTAAGTAGTATATAATTTTGTATTTGATTATCACCCCCTTTCCTTTTTCATACTCGGGATACTTCTCATGGTGAGACGCTCAGAGCTCTTTCATGACCTAAGGGAGTGGTGTTTCATATGTTCACATTGTGTAAATAGATACCGGTAATTTCATGGCAACTTTGACGGGTTGAATTCCTGATTGAAAGCTTTAATCTTAATAAAGAATATAAAGTTTGTTTTGGTTATTTAAGTTTATCGAGTTGTTTAGGTTTAGAAAACTATTTGATTACTAGCTTAAAACTCATGTATTACACGAATTTACATAATAATCACTTAAAACTTTATCATTAAATCATTGCATATATATATATATATATATATATTGAATTATTGCATATATATATTAAGTTACTATGTTGTAAACACTCAGTAAAATAAACGTTTGACACTTTTGTTAGTATAAATTGTGCTTTGATTTTAAAATTATTCATTAAAAACTTTTTATATATAAATTTCTTAAATTTAGTTGATAATTATACAAATTAAATAAACGTCAAATCTAAAGTTTAAATAGACTAAGTCCAGTTTTATTCCACTCTTAACAGTTTTCATACCTAACTTTTCAAGTCTTAACAATTTTTATCATTAAACCTTTAAATACGACTGTTAAGACCTGAAACGTTATGGACGAAAACTATTAAAACCTGAAACGTTAGAGACGAAAACTATTAAGACTTGAACGTTATGACAAAAAATCTTAATACTTCAAATGTTAAAGACCGTTTTCTATCATCGGTGGATTGAAACTGTTAAGTATTGCAAACATCAGGACCAAAAGAAGAGTTTACTTTTTCAAATATATAAGATATATAATTAATTAGATAATAACAAATTTGAATGATTTTGAAATTTAAATATATTTTATAATTTAAGATAAAATAAACAGTATAAAAGAATTTAAAATATTAATCTAATTAATTTAAATAATTAAAAAACTTTTAAAAATTAAGAAAATGACACATGATATTGTTGGAATGATTTATTATTATTATTATTATTAGAGAAAGATATCATTTGGTTCTATATTTTCCCAGATATTAGGCGTTTGAATTACAATAGAATAGGTTTAATCGTTAACTTAATTACTTAGCGGTAGAAACATTGTAGTTATTGGAAAATTTTCAGAATTCAATATAACAACAAAGAGCCGTGGTTTATTCATCATACAAAATCATTGTGTTCATGTGGTTTTTTTTCAATCGTAGATTTGGTCCAACACTCGTTGCATGTGAACAAACGATAGGGATCGGTGAACATTACGAGAAATTTGGATTCTGACACCATTCACATCCTAGAAGCCATGACGCGTAAACACGTCGATAACAAATATCTAAGAAATCACAAAAATAAATGCCATTAAATCAAATGCTAATATGCAATACACCTAAGTCATGATTCAAAATCAAAGGGCTTGTAAGATAGTGGTGTTCTCTTGACTTTATATGTTCTTAGATTTGAATCTTACTTATAACAATATGATTTTGGTTGAGCAAGGAGTTTTTCCGTTAGTGAATTTTCTCTAGATTGGTGAAGTAAAGTTGTTCCTTTGTCCAGTGAGGTAATGGTTCATAAGAAAACAATTTTTTATGTGATAACCTAAAACACATATTTAAGTGAATTTCAAACATTTCTCATTTTTTCATACGTTATTATTTTTTAACGAATTGCACCAAAAACCATACTGCATATGTGTACTATGACTGTATTATGTCATACTGCATATACATAAATAGGTGAAAAAAATAAAGAAAAAAACCAAATAAATCTCTTCTAGAAACGCAAATATATATTTAAAGTAGTATAATTTGTAAATTATTATCATACTGCATATATGTAGCATTAAAATTTTATGACACAGTTTTTCTTTTCTTTTTAATATGATTTATTGTACTCGTTTGAAAGATGGAATTTTTTTTAAGTGAATGGTGTAATTCGTTTTAAAAACTAATGACATATAAAGAAATGAGAAATGTTTGAAGTTAATTAAATTGTGGTTTTTTTGGTTCTTCCACGTGAAAGTGTTTTCATATGAACCTTCTTCTGCCAGTGATACTTATCTTTGTTGTTAAAAAAAGTTATAATTGAAAAACAGTATGAAGCTATTTGTAAAAGCACGTAGAAATTTCTTTATTATTTTCCTTGCGTGGCTGAAAGATTCCTTTTGTACACATGATTATTACGAGGATGGTTAAGATACAAAAGAAGAAAAATCATGCAAAGCTTACGAAGTCACTAACATTTAACATGTTTCATCTGGGTTGGGTATGAAGGTCCATAAATGAAAAAAAACGTACATGATAGAAGACCAATTAAATTGATGAAAAAGATGAACTGATATTATATAATTACTAATTGAAGTTATAAAAATACGGATTATAGTTATAAAAATACGGACTGACATTTACAACTTATAGGTTTATAGACCAAAAAGTCGGTAAAAAAAGACGGACTGACGTTAAAAAAATAAGGACCATCTTTATAAATTTACGGACTGTAGTTATTAAAAAAAAAAAACTAACTGTGACACCCCGCTTCCTGGCCCCCGATATCCGACCAGTCCGTGAGCGGTCTGCCACTATATCAGCTTAGTATTTGCAGGATCAAGTCAACCTCAAGTCAACCAGATTAGTTCTAACATCTGTAAGTTTAGTCATTAACTTATTTAATTGAGCTTGATAGTTAGGTTATTCATGTTTTAGTTTAGAAAGTGTTTTATCAAGAACCTCAAGTTTTTCAACATATGATTTTTCAGTATTTTTAAAATCTGCTTTGACCCGGTGTATGGTCTCAGTCTCTTCTTTAACATCCATGTCAAACGTTTATACATGTTTAACTTTTCAAGACAAGCAGGTGTACACATATCATCAACTACCTGATATGATGAGAAAGTTCCAACCATCAATGCAGCATTTGGTGGAGCAAATTCCTCAGCTTGAAAACTCCAACCCGTGAGATCAAATTAAGCATCAACGCTTGTTTCAATATTGGCTGCATATTGAGGCTGTATTCGATGTTGTATACCAGCAGCAGCTGCGTGTTGATTTGTATTCTGCTGAAATCTTGGTTGTTGCGGTTGTGCATGCTACTGTTAATGTTGATGCTACCCCCTTGCTAATTGTTGAAAGCTGCTTTTGGTGCGGTACATTCCCTTGCGAAATGCCCGTTTTGTTGACAGTTGTAGCATTTCAGTTTGCTCTTATCAAGCCCAAAACCAGTTTGCATATTATGCTTTTGGAACTTTCTACCAATTCTGTTGTACTTCTAAGCCCTGTGAGAGATCATGGCCATTTGATAGTTGATATCCATCTCCTCTAGATCGTCAGATGGAATGCACTCTAAGTCATCTTGACACAAATTGAAGTAGTGTAACACCCGGTTTTCAGATAGGCTATAATGTATTTGATTTCCATGTACTTATATGTAATGGTAATACGAAAGTATTCCGTTGATTATATTCTAAAATTGTATGACCTAGATGTGTATATCAATAAAAGGAAAACCCATAAAACCTCGACAAACG
>WOUH02000014.1:3506036-3518347 GCA_009936405.2 Stevia rebaudiana
GGTCTCTCTCTCACACTATAAATAGAGAGGATCTATGTACACCACAATCACTGAAATATAATCTGATTTCTCATTACAATTTCAAACTGGGATTTTACTTGTGATCTCTCATAGGTTCTTCCGTCATCTATTGCTACTTTTTGGGGCACATTTCACTTCAGTATCCATGTTTAGGTTCCTTGCATCGGTATTTCAAACCATGGTAGCTTCTACAACTGCAGGCAGTGTATCAATATTATTTCTACTAACATTTGGTGGCTTCATCATACCACACAGTAGGTTCTTAGTATTATACTTTATATCTAGATCTATAAAGATACATCTATATAACCAAGGAACGTAAACTGCTTGCAGCTTCAATGCCAGCTTGGCTAAAATGGGGATTTTGGGCCTGTCCATTATCATATGGTGAAATAGCTCTTGCAGTTAATGAATTTCAATCTCCTAGATGGAACAAAGTAAAGCATTATTTAATTTTTGATAATTTATGTTTGTTTATATAACTACAACTTATTATAACTTATTTTAAGTTCAACTTTTTTTTAAGTTCAAATTTGAATTAATATATTAGCAGATGACTTCTACAAACATAACCATAGGGGTACAAACACTCAAGAGCCGTGGTTTAGACTTTGATGACTACTTTTACTGGATATCGCTTAGTGCTTTGTTTGGTTTTGCACTACTATTCAACATAGGCTTCATCCTTGCTTTAAGCTATTTTAAGGGTAACTAATTTTAGCTTTGAGTTTCATGTTTTATGTAATTTAAAAATAATCAGGTTATTTAACACTTCAGCTCCCGGTACTCGTGCCATTATTTCAAAGGAAAAGATATCTCAAACTCACAAAAAAGAACCCATTAAAAACGCCAATACTGATGTCTTAGAGCCTTATCAAGGTTGTCTTTTTTATATTCATTTGCATATTTGGTTCACTCTTCAAAATGAAGCCACTAATAACACCAAGCTCATCTTGTAGGAAAAATGGTGTTACCTTTTGAACCACTAACTATTACCTTTCAAGATCTACAATACTACGTGGAGCCCTCACCGGTAAGTTATATTAAATAAAGTAAAATGTTTATTTGGTCTCTGATTATATGCACACTTTGATCTAGCTCTATGTTATGATTCTTTCCAATTGGGTCCTAGATCTGTTAATTGTTGTCAGTCTAGTCCCTCAGAAAAAGGAGACGTTGTATGAAGAGGGTGGGGGACTAGATTGACAATAGTTAAAAAACCATGGTATCAAATTACAAGATTCATAATGCATCGAGCAAAGTGGAAACTTTCGCATCGTTGTTTAGATTATTATGATGATATATGTGATAATTATTTCAGGAAATGAGAGAGCATGGGTTCACCGGTAAAAGACTTCAATTACTTAATGATATCACTGGGGCTTTTAGACCTGGTGTACTTACAGCATTAATGGGTGTAAGTGGTGCTGGAAAAACAACACTTCTTGATGTTCTTGCTGGAAGAAAAACTAGTGGAACCGTTGAAGGAGAGATTAAAATTGGTGGTTATCCTAAAGTTCAAGACACATTTGCAAGGATTTCAGGGTATTGTGAACAAACTGATGTGCATTCTCCACAAATTACAGTTGAAGAATCTGTCATATTTTCTGCATGGTTACGTCTTCATCCAGACATTGATTCAAAAACTAAATACAAATTTGTACAAGAAATCTTGGAAACGGTTGAGCTTTATGTTATAAAAGATGCTTTGGTGGGGGTTCCTGGTGTTAGTGGTCTATCAACCGAGCAACGTAAGCGGCTCACGATTGCTGTTGAAGTTGTTGCTAATCCCTCGATTATATTCATGGATGAACCGACAACGGGTTTGGATGCGCGATCAGCCGCCATTGTCATGCGCGCTGCTAAGAATATTGTTGAGACAGGAAGAACAGTTGTGTGTACCATTCACCAACCAAGCATTGACATTTTTGAGGCCTTTGATGAGGTAGATATATAAGTAATTCATAAACATTTTGGACACTAATTATCTTTGTTTAGTTACACATTTGAGATTTCATTTCCATGCATGTTTGTGTAGTTAATACTGTTGAAAAATGGTGGACGTATGATCTACTGTGGGCCTTTGGGACGCAATTCAAGTAAGGTCATTGAATACTTTGAGGTTAGTAGATGCAAATGCTATATATACAATACTTACTGCTTTTTTTCTAATGTGAAAATTATTAGTGTACGTTATCTTATAATTAATATCATTACTAATTGACATGAAATAACAGAACATCTCTGGGGTGCCTAAGATCAAAGACAACTATAATCCAGCAACATGGATGCTAGATGTTACTTCACCATCAGTGGAATCTGAAGTTGGAGTTGATTTTGGACAAATCTATGCTAAATCAACTTTGTACGCGTAAGTTGTTAAATCTTTGTATGACTTACTATCAAATTGGTGACATTATGCATCTGTCCACTTTGAATATTTCAGCATTTGTTGTTTTTTATTACAATAGGAGCAACAAAGAACTTGTAATCCAACTAAGTAAACCACCTGCTGGTTCAAAAGACCTATATTTTCCAACGCGTTTTCCACAAAACGGTTGGGGCCAGTTCAAAGCATGCTTATGGAAACAACACTTGTCATATTGGAGAAGTCCCTCATACAACTTGATGCGTTCGTTGCATATGCTCTTCGCCTCGCTTATTTTCGGATTACTCTTTTGGGACCAAGGGAGGAAAATGTAAGTTCATTAAATTGAATCTCCACCACATGAAAGTTTACATATTTTCTTTAACTAACCTAATTTATACATGGCAGACATAACCAGCAGAGTTTATTCAATGTTCTTGGTTCGATGTTCACCGCTGTACTCTTCTGTGGCATAAACAACTCAACTTCAGTTATACCGTATGTTTCCACGGAGCGTATTGTTTTGTATCGCGAAAGGTTTTCTGGAATGTATGCATCATGGGCTTATGCTCTTGCACAGGTATATATTAATAATTACACTTCTTACTACTTGTATAGCTAATGAAGTTAAAAAACTTGTTTTAATCGTACGTGTCGTTTAGGTGACAATTGAGTTCCCATATCTGTTTGCCCAATCACTTGCATTTGTGTGCATCACGTATCCTATGATCGGTTATTATTGGTCAGCATACAAGGTTTTCTGCTACTTTTATACATTTTTGTGCACACTCATGTACTTCACCTATTTGGGAATGCTTCTTGTTTCTGTCACACCAAGCTTTCCAGTAGCTGCCATTCTACAGTCTGCCTTTTACACCATATTTAATTTGTTAGCTGGATTTTTAATCCCTAAACCTGTAAGTCCTCTAACTTAATTGCCTAATTAATTATTTTCTTTACATTATGGAACTTATCCATGTACAGTAGAACCAGCTTTATAATTTAATACTCAATAAATTAATAACCTCGATAAAATTAATAATTTGTTCGGTCCCAACTTGGGACCAGTACAAAATTAGACCACAATCGATAAAATAATAACATAATTATTATTTTGAAATCTCAATGTAAATATATTGGTACCAGCGAAACTATAAATTAATAATTACTAAAATATTCCAAAATTCTAAGATTGTCTAATAAAAAATGAATATATAGTCATTTGTTTTTTTGTGAACTTCAAAAATCTATATTGAGTTGATCTTTAAATCTCCTCATTACAATTAAGAGTTGAGACAATGTATTCTCATATTCAAACAAAAAGTTGTAAAGAGTTGTATTCTCGTAAGCAACTTTTAAATTAATAATTTATTAATTTATCAACATAATAATATCTCGCTAAATTAATAAAATATCAAGGTCACAACATTATTAATTTATAAAGATTTTACTGTATATATATATTTATTTTTTTGGTTTAATTTGCAGAAAATTCCTAATTGGTGGATATGGTTGTACTATCTGACTCCAACTTCATGGTCACTTAATGCAATGCTTACTTCTCAGTATGGTGATGTGAAGACTGATATCTTAGTGTTTGGGGAAACTAAATCAGTGGAAGCTTTCATCAAAGATTACTTTGGGTATCGTCATGAGCTATTACCACTCACCTTTGTTATTCTTGCATTATATCCTATCATTCTTGCTTCTCTTTTTACATTATGTATATCAAAACTCAACTTTCAAAGAAGGTGATCGATACCTTTGTACATCATAACTTCACTATGAAATATGTGAATCTATATTGTAACAAATTAATTGAATAAACTTCACAATATGGTGTATAGATTATTTATTAACTTTTGAGACTGCATTCAAGATTGTGATCTCATCTGGGTAGTTTTTGTATTTTCAAGATCAATATCGTAATATCTAACTTGAAAGTCTTATAAAATATTAATTTCAAGACCTAAATCTTAAATGACACTCATACAATAAATATTTCATTTATGAGTAGGGGTCACTACATGGATACATATTATTTAACTACACAAATATGTCGTCAATACCAAGAAATAATTAGAGAAAGATTTATATCAGAAAAGAATTAATGAAATGGAATAAACAAATTCAAACCAATTTCTAACAATTTACAACAAGAAAAGATTAGGCACGCATTGCCAAATGCTTTAAGAATGTAACCAAGCTCACTTACAAGTTAAGACATCACATTCCAACAATCAAAAGCTACCTAATTTCTTTAAGTCTTTAAATTCTATAAATCCACACATCACCACCATATAATTAGATTCCTATGTCACAATATTAATAGAAAACAAGTGATTGTTTAACATGGAGAAAACTGGAAGCAAGAAGCTAGCAGTTTTAGTAGGGTGCAACTATCCAAACACACCAAATGAGTTACATGGTTGCATAAATGATGTGTTAGCCATGAGACAAACGCTTATCGATCGATTTGGGTTCGAGCCTCACAACATCCAACTCCTAACCGACACACCTGACTCACTTATCATGCCTACCGGTGCAAACATAAAGGAGGCACTTAACCGTATGGTTAATGAGTCTGAGCCAGGTGACGTCCTTTATTTTCATTATAGCGGTCATGGCACACGAATTCCTTCAAATAGACGAGTGCACCCTTTTCATCAAGACGAAGCCATCGTTCCGTGTGATTTTAACCTCATCACAGGTGAGTTTTACACAATTTGGGAGCAAAAGATAACTTGTTAAAAGAATTTACAAACTACTCAAGGAAAATGAAATCTTCAACAAGTGTAATTACTATTAGATGAGTTGGTACAAAAACAAACTGTTTTGTAAGGTTTCGGAATGGGTTGGTGAATTACACACTCTTTTAATATTTCTATAAATAATTTATACGTTGAACACCATTACAAAAAATTGTATACCTAAAATAAAGATTGTGCTAACATCAATAGCTCTTTGCAATTATTAAGAACTAATTAATTAATATACGGGTTTAAACGTCACCTTAGTTTTAAAAGGAAAATTATTAGCCACCTCCTATATATACTACACATTTTACCTTTCACATTCAATTTGTTTTAGTGATTATGTCTTAATAATTTTTATTTTTCTGAAGTCATTTTCGTTTAAATGATCTTGTATGGTCTGGGTTAATATACATTGACTATGGGTTTTAATTTTTATCCGTTAGACTGTGAGTAAATAAGTCGGTAACATGTTTACAAATCAAATAAAAAGATGAACACAACTTTTATAAGATCAGCCCATCAACTCGTATTCAGTCGTTTAACACATTTATTACAAACGGGTTGCAACTTAACTATAATACAGTTACATGCTACAACCCGTTTGACTCATTTAGATAAATTGGTTATGCGGGTTACATGACATTATTAAGTACATCGAGGCGAGGATTGATGTATTTGACATAATTTATGTCATGTTCTCCGGGCTTGTCAACTCAATACGTCAACCCAACATGATTTTCACCCGTAACCTTAAGCGACTTTGAAGTCACTTGACTCATTTGAGTTCAAACATAAACCGAGTTTACAAAATTAAAAGTTACTGATATAAATCACATATAAAACTTTTGTACAAACAAACAGATGTGGATTTTCGAAATCTAGTGAACCGAGTGCCAAAAGGAGCAAGTTTCACCATCCTCTCCGATTCATGTCATAGTGGCGGATTAATCGACAAAGAAAAAGAACAAATTGGGCCTTCTTCACTCCCGCCAAATCCCATTTCAACAACTAACATAACCAAATCCAAAACCATCCCTTTTAACTCAATTCTACAACATCTCTCATCAATAACTCAAATAAACACACATGATATTGGCACTCATTTGCTCGAACTCTTTGGAACAAACGCAAGTATCAAATTCTCATTGCCATCACACGAGCTGGATTCAATCCCATCAGTACATGAAGATGATGGGATTCTGTTAAGTGGGTGTCAAGCAAATGAGACTTCTGCAGATATGAATCCTCAAGAATTTGGAGGGAAAGCTTATGGTGCTTTCAGTAACGCGGTTCAAGTTGTTTTAAAAGAGAACCCTGATGATTTGAGTAACAAAGAGGTTGTTTTCATGGCTAGAAATGTGTTGCAGAAGCAAGGGTTTCAACAACACCCTTGTTTGTATAGCAGTGATGAACATGCAAACTCAACATTCTTAAAACAGATCTGATTTGAAGTTTCTAGTTTATGGGTTGTATTGATTGGTGTAATAAGAAATGATGTAATATGTCAAAATAAAATTTACATAATAAGTGATTTATGCTTAAGGTTCTGAAATTTAGGGAGTGTATTCAGATTTGTGCTTTTGTGTATTTTAATTAGTTTATGAAGTTTCGTTGAACTACTAACATCATACCTAGTATATCTCACTCATAGCAACATATTATTCAGTCTACGGAAGATTTGATTTAGGCAAAGTTTACCTCTATTTATCGGAAAAAATAAGCTGCTTCTAGAAGAATCCTCGGCTACAAAATGTGCACCAAACAAACAAAGAGTACTAAAACATACAGAAGTAGAAAGCTACTCATAACCAGTGTTGAAGAAATCGCTAGGCGATAGTCGAGCGGTGAGATGGGAATAAATATACTACCGTACAAAATAAAATACAGTAAGACCATAACATACAAAGTCCACTGGAAATATAGTGATGATTACCATATTTCATACTAATTATACAACATTATAATTGGGCATCCTCTATAGCTCCAACTAAAATTGCAACTCTTACTAAAACAAGTAACATAAAATTATTATAAAGTATATAAGAGGATTATATATGTAATAACTCATAAAAATGAAGTGCTACAAATAAATAAAAAAGCACATGAACTGGCTAATGTGTATTCTTTACTTTTTAAAAAGACCTGCAAGCTCACCTTTTTCATGCATAGAAGACAATATATCACATCCTCCAACCAATTCACCATTCACAAACACTTGTGGAAAAGTAGGCCAATTACTATACTTCTTAAGAGTCTCTCTCAATCCACCATTATGTTCTTCATCCAAAACATCAACACTCTCATAATCCACACCTTCTGAATCCAAAATCCCAACCACGCGTTGTGAGAAACCGCATTGTGGTGCGCTTCTTGAACCCTTGATGAAAGCCACCACTTTGTTTTCTTTAACCATTCGGTCTATTAGTTCCTCTAGTGGAACGGTTAGTTGCGTGTTTGGCCCCGGTGTTATTCTTAAATCGGTCTTCTTTTTTGGCGGTTGGCGGACCCATGTTGTGTTTCCTTTCTCGTTGCCAGGTGGCACTTTACCCGTGGCTTCTATGTGTTCTTCCATCCATGATTTCCATGCTTCGGTTAATGCGGTTCTATCTGGATTATCAACCACTCCAACCTGTCAAGATTCAAGATTATGTTTTTATATGAGACGCTTTTATCTTGGTTTATCTTGTAAATAAGACCACACGGAGCATAGTTTCATTGATCAAAGTCTCAAACAATCAAGATAGACTTTTGTTTTTGGGTTCTTGTTGTCTTTTCATCATTTTATAAATCATCATATCTTAGCAACCATTTTATCCAGATTTGTAGCCGAGTACTGGTGGGTCCCATGAGTAATCTAGTAACAGCTTCTTATGTTTACAAAAAAAAAAAAAAAAGAAACATCGAGACACAGTTCACATTCACAATTTTGAGTTGCTTTTTACTTGGACAATTCATATGTGATGTGAGGACCAAGGCTTACAAAAGCCATCAACTTGATAAATTAAATGTTCTTCAAGAGTTCCTCCATATTTAGGACCAAAAATTAAGATAAAGTGAGACTTTTAAAAGCTTAAAAATCGATTCGTTTCAAATTTATGAGTAATAACAGATACTAAAATGTGATGAACCTTTGATACCAATTTCATACACACCAATAACACAAACAGGTTTAATTTAATAAGTCATAATCATTTATCCTCTTGACACTTTAACCAATAACCTCATCAAATTAACATTTAGAGCTTCAACCATGGGGTAAATTACCATCAACAATATCAAATCGACCAACAAAACATGATTTGATATGTACATGTGTTCCAAAGTAACGTCTCTAGCTTCAATTCATTACAATCAGTATCGTGCAAGTGCAAACATGAGAAAGATTGTATCTATGATTCAGTACAAACCTGACTCAAAAGAAATTAAATTAGTTTCGTGTAAAGTGAAATATGTACCTTGACGGAACCACAAAGCTCCGGTACTGATTTCTGGTGAAATAGAATGCTCGCCTGAATGTTTCGTGACAAACCCACAAACTGCAAATCGCCATTGGCGTCATAGACGGCGTAAACACCGGAAGCGGAGGGGAACACGGCCGAAACATCGCCGGATTCGGGAGGGACGACGACCGTTTCCGACTCCGATAGCTTTCCAATGGCAGAAACGAGGAGATTCAGATGACGACGACGGTTAATAGTTTTGGGGGTGAATTTAAGGGGATTTGATGAAGGGAATGAAAAGGAGGAGAGATTTTGTATGTGGGTGGAGTGAAAAGATAGGGTTTTAGAGAGGGAATATGTGCGATTAGTGGAGATGAAGAGTGGCCGGAGAGATGATGAGGAGGTGGTGTTAGATAGTGATGAGAGGTTCATCGCCGCCATTGATGCGTGAAGGATAGATGAGTCTTGAACTCCAAGTCCAACTGATGACAGAAATTAGAAGTTATTTGACCCAATCGGCTGGTTAGCTTTTTTCTTCTTTTTTTTTTACGGGATGATGAGTCGAACGTTGCCAAAGAAAATTGGTCACATGTATTTCATCATCATCATTTCATTGAAAAAAATTATTGTTAAGAGCTTTTGATCTCAAACACTTCCTCGCAATGTTTTTAAAACCGGACCGAACATTGAACCGGTTGTCTTACCGGTTCACTGGTCGGACCGTTGGATCGGTCGGACCGGATTTAAGAACCGGATGACCTTATTAATAAAATATATATGTGTATATTTTTATGAATATTTTGCAAATGTACGAGTCAGTTATTTTATCAATATATATATATATGTTTAGAGTGTATAGATATACTAAACTATGGTAAAAGAAATAAAAATATAACAGTAAGTACATTTTTTATAGAAGATGAATTAGAAGACATAATTACTTGTCCTATCCAGTGAGAATAAGAATAAAAGTAAAGTGCAGAACATACAAGAAGCTGTAGTTCGGTTGGTTTAGTATATTTCATATACTGATACAAATCTTGGGTTTGAAACCCATTGCCCTACTAGTTTTATTTTACCTTTCTTTACATTATACAAGAAATTCGCATCCCACATCGGTTGAGCGAAATATCCTTCCATTCCCCAGCTCTTATATAACATGCAAAACCTATCCATCATCAATAATTGATGTAAGCCGCTCCAACCGGGAATCCGGGTCGAGCGGTTCAACCGCAAACCGTGATAACCGGCCGGTTAATAAGCAAACCGTTTATAAGGTATCAACCGGACCGTTATTGTTTCTGAGTCCTGGTCGGACCGGTTTGACCGGCCGGTCCGGTCCGGGTTTTAAAACACTGCTTATTCGTTACTTTTCTATGTTATTAGGCTAGATGTTCACTGGTAATTGGCTAGGCGAGTAATTTTACAATTTCTCTTTAACCATTTATGATTCACTACATTTGTTTTACGAAAAAACTTATATGTTTCTTAGATCTACTTCTAAATTCATATATTGTTTCTCAAACTTAGTAACGTACATATATATCGAAAATGTAATTTACATAAAACAAAAAGTATTAAGTATATCTATTAAAAGATATATGTAACTTAAGTTTTAAGGCTATCTCATAAATTGAAGATATGGGTAATTAAGTGTCAGAATGGATATATGTAATTAGGTTTTAAAACAAAAGAATATATAAATTATTTATGTGATTAGGAGGGGCATCAATCTAGCACAATGTAACGACCATTTTGATATAATTGTGTATTAAACGCGTGTTATGTGATATAAAAGTATAAAACAAAATTTATTTATAAACTAATTGTAAGTTAGTGACTAGCTGGTAACTTGTAGGGTTAAATTAGTCTAGTTAATAATATGGGTTAAATTACGTTAAATATGTAACTATTAGTAGTGGTGCCCATATAACTCTAATAACAAGTTGGTTTTAGGGTTTAAGGGGTTTTAAGGTTTATCAGTTAACTTGTTGACCAAGCTGTGTTTTAATTATGAATGTTAATAGTTAATAGTTAGACTCTGCGCAACGCTAAAGCCCATCCTTACCACATGCATCCTAGTCAGCATGTTACATCAGTTTTCCACCCATTCTTCCCACAAACACATTTCACCCCCCAACACATTCTTCCCACATACATCCTATTTATTTCCACATCACCATTTCTTTTTTTATTTTTGATTACTAAATATCATATTTTTAACTAAAAAATATATTAAATAAATAAAACTAAAGCGTAAATAATTAAATAAAAATAAAATGTAATTAGTTAAATAAATCCGTTAGGAAAAATACAAAAAAAAGATTTTTTTAATTATTTGAATAGATCCGTTAGGAAAAAGACAAAAAAATATTACCATTTTATAAATTATTTTTATTTCAAAATATTAAAGCCTGATTTTAAAATATGTAAATTTATTAATAGCTTTTTATTAATTAAAATCTGATTTATAAAAAGAAAAGGAAAAGGAAAAAAGAAAAAGGAAAAAAAGATAAAAGAAAGAAAATTTGAATATTTAATTGTGTGGGGCCCACACACACGCAACGTGCGTCGCCCTTGGCGACAAACAAACCCTAACGTGCGTCTCCCCTCTTCTCCTCTCCATCGCGTCCTTCGGGCGAGCCTCTGCCACGCAAGCCGACGTGCGGCCGACGAATAACACTGCGTTGTAAGCAGTCTAAAAGTGTACTTAAAATCCCATCATGTACTTTTTCTTTCAGAATAAGAGATATACCTTATACGCAATAGTATGCACCATACCCAATGGGTAACTAACCGAAAAATACCCGCCATGTATTGGACATGTTATCTTTACCTATATCCTTGAAGTCGATAAATTCATGAAAAAGAAAAACACTTACATGAATTGACTTAATATGCTTTCACTATCCTAAATGATGTAACCGCCATCTCCCACGGTCACCCACAACATTAAAACTGCATTTAATATATTAATATCCTTTATATTATTTTACATGAACAAGATAAGACAAACAATTTTTAAAAAAACATCTTAATTACTTTTCCCACCACAAAAACTAAGTCAAACACTTTTTTAAAACCCAGTTTGAAAAATCATAAGTAAGTAAGTACTTTTAACAGAAAGTACTTTTCGAGTTAAATAAGCAATCTCAAACACCCAATTGAAATCAAACCTCAATTTAATTCTTCTTCTTCATAATTCAGAATCATGTACATCATCATTAAGTCCCATCAGGTTCCCTTGAGTTGCCTCGCTATGTGCCGCATAAGCATGGGTTCAAGCCGTCGCTTCTTCATCTAGATTCAAATACTCGAGAAACCTGCAACAACTTGCGTGTGTATGTGAGAAGAGTGTGTGTGAAAGTAAAAGTCAAGATGATTGAAAAGAAGTATAGTAACTAACATAACATGACATGACATGATATAATATTAAAAAGAAATATCAGAGGATTTCGGACTCTTCACCCAAACCCTAAGACTATGTGTAATGGTCACCTCTCCCAAATCTTTCCCCTCCCAAATTTTCCGCCACATCATCACCCCTCCCAAATCCTTCAAACCCCCACAGTGGTCACTAGGGGTGTTCATCGAGTCGGATTTCGAGTTATTCGAATCGGATTATTCGAATTTGAAAATTTTAGATTCAAATCCGAATCCGATCCGAATCTGAAATCGTATAATCCGATTCGAATCCGATCCGAATAAACCGAAAAACCTAAAAAT